>JBBBWG010007158.1:0-25566 GCA_037176905.1 Azolla pinnata | reverse complement strand
AGAGACACAAGGTGGTCTTGTTTCCTCTTAGGTTGTATATGTATGTGTGTATGTGTGTATGTGTGTGTGTGTGTGTATGTGTGTGTGTGTGTGCATGTGTACACACACACACACACACACACACACACACACACTACTACTAGTTTTTTTTGGCTTCTTTAAGAGGTGAGCCAGAGTAAGTGGAGTTGGGCGTTACAAAACACACACATACACCACCCACAAGAAGAAGCAAAAACAAAAGTCAAGGGGGAGGGGGGGGGGGGGGCAACTTTGTGTGAGATCAAATGGTTTTTCAAGAATATGTGGATCCTCTTGAGATTCACTCACAAAGACTGGCCCAATGTGAGAGAGAGAGAGAGAGAGAGAGAGAGAGATGGAGATCTACTGGCGGATCAAGAATGAAATCTACCCACGCAAAGTCATCGTCCTCCTCCTCAATCGTATTCTCGCAAAGGGCCCTTTGTGCCCCGCTCGTGCACCACACGCACACACAAACCATGTAGGCACAGAGGCACAAGGACAAGGACAAGCACAAGCACAGGCACAGGCACAGGCACAGGCACAAGCAGGTGTGCAAGCTGAAACACGCAAACACACAAAAGATAGATTGGCACCGAGGGACAACCAAAGACACTTAAGAGGTCGGAAAAAGGGGGCTACTAAAGTAAAGTCCTAGAGGATCGATCATCGCCGATCGGGATCGAGCCATCCCCTAAACATAGCGAGAGCAATTCCGATGCTGGCTCCCCAGCAGAGCTGAGATGAGGTGGAGCTGAGTCGAGCTAAGCCGATCTGAGCCGATCTAAGCTAAGCCGATCTGAGCTGATCTAAGCTAAGCTGATCTAAGCTGAGCTGAGCTGAGCTGAGCTGAGCTGATCTAAGCTGAGCTGAGCTAAGCTGAGCTGAGCAGAGCTGAGGGAGGCCACATAGAGCCAATCAACAAGCATGTGTACGGCCGCCGTTCCTACTGCAATACACATCTTCGAGGCCTCGACGGATACGACATGCATGCATGCATGCATGCATGATATATCATTCTTTTTATTTATGTTTTTGTCCCCACTCATTCTTTGCCCACGTGGGGCTTGTGGATATCGTATCTTTGCAACAAAACATATATATAATTTCTGATTTCTTCCCATGATTTTATCCCCCCTTTGGAATTTTTTGGGCGATCTTTTTCCAGCCCCTTCCCTTTCATAACGGCAACAGCAGGGTTGACGTTATGGAATGTGAAACGTCATTTCACACGGCTTGCATTGACGGACATCCGTCAGTTCTTCTTCTTCTTCTTCTTCTTCTTCTTCTTCTTCTTCTTCTTACTTCTTCTTCTACTACTACTACTACTACTACCACCTGGTGGGGAGCATCCCTGCCAAGAGAATCTTATCCAATCTTCCTTCCCAATTTGGGGCATTGAATTTATGTCAAAAAACAAATAAATAACTAAGGAGAAAATAACCTCCATTTTTGAGATCTTCTGCAGGAGCAATGCATGTAGATCAATCGATGATATCCTCCTCTTCATTTTCTTGCATCTCTTGTGTGTGTGTGCGTATGCATGCATGCATCATCCCCAAAGCCTTGTATGTATGTGTGATACCAAGCCCCGTATGTATGTGTAATGTGTTGATGGATGTAATGTGTATGTATGGATGTATATGTATGTGTGGATGGATGGATGTATGGATGTATATGTATGTGTGGATGGATGGATGTATGGATGTATATGTATGTGTGGATGGATGGATGGATGGATGGATGGATGTATGTATGGATGCATGTGCATGCATGGATGGATAGATAGATTGATGTATGTGGTTGGTTTGTGTGCGTATCGTCCCAACCCTTGTATTCATGTATTGTATGGATGGATGGATCTGTGCATATGTATATGCGGGTAGATGTATGCAATCGTTGTATGTATGGATGGATCTGTGCATATGTATGTGCGGGTAGATGTATGCAATCGTTGTATGTATGGATGGATGAATGTAAGTGTGGGTCTATGTATGCATGTGTCATCCTAAGCTTGCTATCCATGCATCCATGTATGTATGAATATATGTATCATTCTGAGCTTGCTATGCATGCATGCATGTGTGCATGTATGTATGAATGGATAGATGGATGGATGGATGGATGGATGTGTGCATATGTATGTGTGTGGGTGTATGTACGCATGTATCATTCTAAGCTTGCTTTGCATGCATCCATGTATGTATGAATATATGTATCATTCTGAACTTGCAATGCATGCATGCATGTATGTGTCTGTGCATGTGTGTATGCATGTATGTATAGATGTATGTGAACTTGCTATGCTGTATGTGTGTAGGCATATGTGTGTAGTGTATGTATGTATGTCTCCTTCCAAGTTTGCACGAATGCGCATTTGTGTGTGCATGTGTATCAGGCTTCAACAATGTGGATATACCCCTTGCATGCATGCATGCCATGAGGGAGATAGCATCATTCCAACCTTGGGTATTAATTTCGAATCGCACTATCTATGTTTGAACTTTACATCTATGGAAAGTGAGATGTATTCGATTGTCTAGTAAGGCTTGTATTTTCCCGAACGAGATTGCGAGGGAGAAATTCGGCCTGAAATGGCGATGATGATGGAATTTCGATTGCATCAAGGGAGAGCTTGAATAACGGCAAGCAATCAGAAGGTCAGCTCCAAGGCTTTTTAATGCAATATGCAAATGGGTAGATAAGATGGAGGTAAATCCAGGCAAAGAGTGAACATACATCCATAGCTACCACTCATTCTTCACCTTCATAATGACAACCTTTAAGCTGTCAGCTCCAAATGAGCATAGTTCTTCAATGAATGTGTGATCAATGAAAGGCATGTAATGCAGAGCCAACTGTGGATTCAGGGGTTCAGGGTGTGTTTAGGGTTTAGGGTTTAGGGTTTAGGAGAAGGTTAGCGGATTCAGGCATATCAGGAGAAGCCTTCCATATCCCACAAACACCTCACCAAAGAAAAGAGCTCTTGGTTGATGCAAAATTCGCCCAAAATGATAGTGTATGCAAAGCCTCGATTTCAACAAACAATCTTCTAATCGAGAAAGATATATATAGCCAAAAGAATACAAGATATATACCTCAGATCATGCCCCCCACTTCGATCAGATTTCGAGAGCGCTCTTTTATTTGCATGTAAAATCAAAGTACAAACTGGGAAGCTTCTGCAGATCTGGTCATTCATCTCCCCCTTTGGAAACTGTGTTTGGTGATGATCGATGTCAATCCTGAGTAAGGTTATCCTAATGAAGCTATTCTGATCAGTCATGTAAAAATTGATTGGGTGGATCTCCTCCCCAAATGGCAGTTATATATCTACATTTAGCAACGAATTGGTTAGAAACTACGGAATCCTGCAGCTTTATCCAAATGTAGTTATATATCTCCACGTGGTGATCCTGTTGTGAGCATCTTTAATCCTACACAATCTCTCTACTTTTACTGATTATGGGTTAAAGTACAAATCGGGGGAGCTGATCCAAATGAAGTTATATACATGTGTGTGTGTGTGTGTGTGTGTGTGGGTGTGAATGTGCTAATGTATATATCTTCATTTAGCAGCGATTTGGGGCAGTTTATCCAGATATGAACAGCATTTTCAGTAAGGATTAGTCTGTGGCGACATTCCTCGAAGCAAGTTTGTGAAGGCGAAGAAGCTCAGTTTCCCATCGCTATGCCGGACCCAATCTCGTAAAACCACATGTGCCGGTATTGTCGTTGGGACACCAAGTTCCTGAAGCATATCACACAACCAAAGCATATATGATTATATTATCCAATCAATCCATTTGAATCACGAATGAGCTGACTAGCCTTAATAAACATTATTGGTGCTATCCAATCCAACATAATAATGATCCAGATGATAGAAGATGGGCCGTATCTCTTTCACCTTGGCAAGATCTTCGATCATTACAACACGGTTTCCTGCGTTCTCGAATATCTCATACGCCTCATTTACTTGCGCCTCCCATCTCTCAGACCCTTCGAATTGGGGTATGCTAATTGCTGCACCGCAGAACTCCTCAAAGTCCATCTTCAATTGAAGTCCATTCATCTGCCATCAAATTTGTAGAAAGTCTATTACACACTCAAATAGTTTTTAGCCACTAGAATTCACTTTTCTGAATGATAGACATAAATATCCCATCAGCTTTGATCCACTGGAATTTCTTCCGATCAAATAATGCTTGGGGTTCTTAGGTGTATAGATTAGATATAGGTAGATAGATACAATTGCACACACATGCACAAACATACCGATATCGAAGACATCATCTCCAGCATTCTAGAATCATTCATTGCCTCCGTTGCATTCTTCATAAGAGCCTACTCCTCAGAACAAGAATAATATGAAGGGTGTGCTAGCCATTATACCACGACAAACTAATGTATGCTTTTAAAATAACACATTATCTGTTAGTGCATACCATGACCTAGCAAAGATCTGATTGCACTTACAGATGTGAAGTTCTCGTGTGACAATCGCCCACTTTTACCAGGCTCCATGAGACGGAACTGAGCTCGTAGGTAAAACAGCTCGTCTTCAGATAATGTTTTCCCAAAGGCCTACAAAACCATACGTGAAGAAACTCAAGACTTCATGGATCCATATAATAGGCACTTTTAGTTCATTGTATAAATATGCATACACGGCATGTGCAGATGCATACAATGATGTATCATATCAAGAGAACAGGGATGAACAAACATGTTGATCAATTACCTTCAAAGCTCTCCGTCTCACGATTGAGGAGCAAAGGTAAGACTTCACTGATCTGAATACCAAAATATCAAGCGGGACTCTTTTATGCCCACGAACCCAATGATGTGCTGATCATATCAGAACAAAAAATGCTCATAAGAAAATATCCTCAACATACATTCCAAGGTTTACACCCCCAACAGTAAAATGTAAGTACACTTTGATCTCAGCATCTATACATACACATGCGTATGCATACATAAGACATAAGTAAGGTCGGTTTCTAGGTTTTACCCAAAGCCTGGGCAGCTGTCATTCGCTTGTGCCTATTCTTCGTGAGAAGACGCCTCACAAAATCCTTTGCCTCATTGGAGACCAGGGGCCATGGCGTCTCATCAAAGCTTGGATCTGTCTTTAACACAGCCCTAAAGATACCGGACTCCGTACGTGCCCAAAATGGTCGACTCCCAGACAGCAGTATATACGTTATAACACCGACACTCCATAAATCGGCTTCTATACTATACGACTTGCGAAGAACCTCAGGTGCCACATAGTAAGCACTTCCAACAATGTCGTTCAGCCTCTCATCTGCATATGAAGAAGAGTGTTTTCCACCACATAAGCTCAATGAAGTGATCACATAACTTTTGACTAAAATGATAAAGACTTGAGGAATTTTCAAGCCCCAGAGAGTTTTAAGATTGTTGGGGAATTACACCTGGCCTCACAAAATCTGAGAGCCCAAAGTCGATGGCCTTCAGCTTTGCATTCTCTTCCTTGCTGGTGTATAGGAAGTTCTGCAGATTGAAACAATTTGATAGCCATTATAATCATGTGCTTTTTTATGTGTGTTTAATTTAATGCACATGCCAGATCATTCTATTCAAATCAAATAATGAATCCTTAATAATACTCTGAAAGGATTTTTATAAAAATCTCACCACAAGAGTTGATAATAGACAATCTTACACGTGCACATATGAACAAAAGCTTACCTTGAAATATATATACCACAATATTGACCACATCTATCCTAAGCTGGATGTTACCTCTGGTTTAAGATCACGATGAACAACGCCTTGAAGATGAAAAAAGGCTACAGCACTCAAAATCTGAACAATCACATCTTTCGCTTCCTCTTCAGGGTATCTTCCACCTCTGAAGAGATCAGGCAAATCAATCCAATCTATAAAAAGGTAAACATCTAAAAAATCGATTTTTCATTCAGTATTACATATTTGCAAGCAATACCTTTCCAGTATTCGATCGAGTAGCTCCCCACCTTCACATAACCTGGGTAAAGAGGAAAAGAAAGGGTATAAGAAGAAAAAGGAAACCTGTAATAGACCAGTATATTCAATACATCTAAACCAAAATTACTACAAGAATTTTCATCGAAAACACAAGCTTACTCCATGACCATGTACACATTCCAATCATCCTCATATGCATCATAGAATCTGATAAAGGTTCTGTGCCCAGAGAGGGCTCTGTATATCTTGACCTCTCTTCTGACATCATCAATGGCGATTGCTGTGGTCATCTGTTGCAGTAAATAAACAGAGAGAAATGAACAGAGAACAACTTTTGAATGAAGCCCTTAGACCCTAAAACCTAAAACCTATAGAACAACATCTTGGATGAAGCCCTAAGACCCTAAAGACTAAAACCTAAAACCTTAAACACCCTAAGACCAACATTTCGGATAAAACTCTAAATTCCTAAACTCTAAACACCTAAACCCATAAACCCTAAAGAACAACTTATCGATGAAGCCCATAAACCCTAGAGCACAACACTTTTGGATGAAACCCCCTAAACCCTACAGAACAACACTTTTGGATGATAGCCATAAACCCTAGAGAACAGCATTTCTGGATGACACCCATAAAACCCTAGAGAACAACAGTTTGGATGAAACCGATAGATCTTGGAGAGCAACATTTTGGATGAAACCCAAAATCCCTAGAATCTAAGCCAAAACCCTAGACCGCGAAAAGCCAATTCCTAATCTCATAAACTCTGAAGAACGAAAGTCAGAAAACGTAACGATGGCGAAGAAAGAAAGCGGAGCACATGCCTTAGATTTGGAGATAATTTTCACCGCAACAGTTTGGCCTTTCATTCCACCCTTCTTTACCTTGGCCTTGCAGGTATAACCAAAATGGCCTCTTCCTATCTCTTCACCAAGCTCGTACCTCGCACTGAATTCCTTACTGTACCCAAACAAAGGCTCGGAGCTTTGCTCCAGTGTTCTGAACCCATGTTCCGGAAGAGCTCGATCAATGCCATGACGATTAAACAGAGCCGCTTGAATGTGTTTTGATGGCGATGGAGGAGGATACGGCCGTCTCACACCATTTGCAAATGACCCATTTCCAGGTGAGGCCTTGAAGGGTGAAGAAGCCCGAAATGGCGAAGGTCTGAATGGTGAGAGCGAGGAAGAAGAGGAGGAAGAGCCTTTGAAGAACAATGAGGGCTTTCTCTGCCTTTCCGGTAGCTGCTGCTCATAAGCGATGGTTTCTTGGCCGCCATTCTTCTTCGCCCTCAAGCCGATTGCTTCAGAGGGGAAGATAATTGCTTCACCTTCGTCTTCGTCGTCATCATCATCAACATCAACATCTCCGTCCTCCTCTCCTTCCTCATCTTCTGCTTCTAGGGTTTCATGACCTGCTTCTTCGTCCGAGGTTGCATCCTCATCACCATGACCATCAAAATCTTCCTCTTCCCCTTCTTCCTCTCCAATCCTGCCACCCTCTGCTTCGCCATCGTCTTCTTCTTCCTCCTCTTCCAAGGTCTTGGTGCTGTAACAAATGCCCATGGAGACAAAGGCGCGGAGGGGGGGGGGAATCATGAGACGAGAAAAGCCATAGCTGCAGCGCAGGGGAGAGATCGATCCACAGCGTGGGGATAATCAAAGAACTCTTCCAAGAGAATTTTGAAATCAAACTCTGCTCATTCCATGACTCTCGTATATGTATGTGCGTGCGCACACAGATGCATCAGTATGTACGTATGTATGCATGTGTGTTTGTACACATGCATGCATGCATACATACATACATACATGCACGCACACATACATGCATACATAAATACATACATGCATGCACACATACATCCATGCATACATGCATGTACACAAAAAAAACATGTCGATGTCGCGGGCGATGATGGATGTGATGGTGCATGCATGCATGTGTGCATGCACGCATACATGCATGCACACATGCATGCATACACACACACATACATGCATACATAAATACATACATGCATGCATGTACACAAAAAAAACATGTCGATGTCGCGGGCGATGATGGATGTGATGGTGATGGCGACGACGGCGATGGTGGTGGCCGGTGATGATGGCGATGGTGGTGGCCGGTGATGATGGCGATGGTGGTGGCGGTGGTGATGACGACGACGGTGATAGCTTCTGTTCAATGATCATTACAGTCTTCCGAATCATGAATGCGTATGTCGTGTTTTTCTGTTCCATTCAATGTGTCGAGGAAGGGCAATAGAACCAACTAGTTCGTGCACGCCAACGTGTCCAACTTGGCACTTGCTTGCGCCCGTATCTGCTGCTACTGCAACTGTGCAAAGCTCATTCATTCATCCCTCCATCCATCGATCGATCCATCCATTCAACCAATCCATTCATTCATGTCCACCTACTCTTGGAGCTCTCTAATGCCATGTAATGTATGCGTCGATCGCTATGTTTTTTCTTTTGTACCATCACAGACCAATGGATGCCGTGCGCGGATGCATGCATGCATGCATGCATGCATGTGTATGCACGCTCTGTCGCGCGCATTCGCAAATCAAACCCTTATCAATGCATTTCATGTTGCGGATGACGCGATCCATCCGAACAAGTAAGTCATGTTGCGGATGACGCGATCCATCCGAACAAGTAAGTCATGTACGCGCAGATATGTCTGCTTTTACGCGATCCGATCGCAGCTCGAGCGCCATCGATTTGTGCGATCTACCCAGAGGCTCCTACATTAAGGCAATCGCGATCGGAAGCACGGTAGATGATGGCGAAATGGCCCATAGTTAGTGCCCATTGCCGAAAGTCAATGCGGGAAGAGAAGCTTCGCCTCCGAAAGCTCCTCAGAGCTTGAGCAAGGACCACCTCTGCGGATCGGCAAAGTCTTCCCTTTCGTCTTCCGGATCCAAAGCCATGCGAACGATCCCTCCAAAAATCGATGCTCTGATGTCGTGCCATCATCGTATATTTGCATCCGTCGAACTCTTTTGTGCTTTTCGCCACAAACACTGTCGCAATGCTTATTATATTTTGCCCACAAAGATCGTAAGCACATCACGCAAAACGTAGGTTTCGTGATGTACGGAACGCAAAACCATTTTATTAATCAGCGTTACCTTAATGCATTCGTGGCGTTTGGGGCATACAACACAATGCATGTGATGCTCTTACTGCTTCACAGTTTTGCTTAAAACACTTGATCCGGTTGGGTAGAAATTGCCGACGATCTCGATTATTTGATTAGAACATAATCAGCACATTTGATCCACATCAATTCTAGTTCCAAGGAGGGTTTGCACCTAACCCAAGAGGAACATGAACTTGATAAACATCGACAGAAACGGCTTTCTCAAGTAACAGGGAGCTCACTCGACATCAGACAGTTCCATGCATATATGGTCAATGTTTGTGCAATAACATCAGCATTTGCAAAGTAAAACTTGAAGAGCTCAGACAAATTGAAAACCCAGTTAAATGCGAACGGATTAAACGCGTCCTCCACGACTTCTAATCAGCGCATTTGATCAAAAATGTCCAATGAGTTTTCTCCATCAAACTTGCCAGATTTGAACTGCAAGCATCACAGATAGTTAAAAGTATCGACACCCAGTGAATGAAGTTGATCATATCGGCCCCCTTACAAAATACAGTATATTTACAAACATTTTGCAGGATTGCGTGAATGTGCTGTAAAAAGCTTCTTCTTTTTTTGTCTTTAGGCAGTGAAATCCCTCTACCAGCCATTCCCAAAATGCCCATACACCGTTCGAGATATAAGATCAAACAAATGAAATCCAATTGACAAAATGATCACTTTTTCCGGGGTATGAAGGCCCTACCCTTGACAATGTGCTCCCAGCCGATCATCTGCTCACAGCTAACACATCTCACATACATGTTATTCTTTACATCCGAATTTACGAGTAGCTCAGCATGGAGCTTCGTCGAGCAACTTGAACGCTCTCCCATTTCGACTGGGTTCGCATAACTGTTTTGAACATAGGTAGGATTCGGCCCCAAGTCGCCATCCATCCAATCAGCACCAGTGTTCTCGGTTATTCTCTTGAACTTCTCCCACGCTAGATCTTGCTCTTCCAATGTAAGTTTTTCTTCCTCCCTATCTTCAAGCAGCGTATCGTGCTGATGTATCCTCACAATCCACCTACAAAACCACAAAGATATTACATCAGTGTCAATATATATTGCTACTATGCTATCAACAATGCATCATCGCTGCTCCTTCATTGATCATCGCCACAATTGACAGTGCATCATCACAAATCCTGATACATCCTCATCAACAATGCATATCATAAATCTTGATGTACCATCATCAACAACAATCCTTATCACAAGATCTTCAGAAAGCGTCTTCGACAATCATGTAATCATGCCACCGACGAATGCACTTCAGAGATCTCGATGAGGATCATTAATATTGTCGCAAACATAGAACACTGACGATATATGACATGAAGATCATTGCATATCATTCGAATGAATTTAGAGAATAGTTCTCTGCTCTTTGGGAAAACATAACGTGGAGTTATTTTAAGAATTTAAGAGCGCATGGCCTATTTTAAATATATTTCTTACTTGGGAGAATGATCAGTCATCAGCTTTGTCATAACCTCGTCCTCTGGCGTAGTGTTGAGATTGTTGTTACTATTACTACACACCTCACTTGATCCATCTTCCATGTTCTGTTTCTCTGAGCACTCTGACACATCATCATCCAACTTGAATAGAATCTTTAGTTCTTCCATTTTTGAATGCCGTTCTACTTGTTGTGCATCCAGGACTCTTGCAGCTAGACCTTCTTTCGCCACCTAGGCAGCACATATGTAAGTACAACCAGAGGGAGAATCAACTAATTCAATGATGCATGGTAATGAATTTGTGATGATAGCAAGACATCCATCATTGGCATTGCCAATGCAATTATGAAAATCTTCTAGTTCCCATGAGTGTCCATGTAGTAAGTAGGGATATTTACCTGCCGTTTGTAGATTTTCTCTTCAGCTGTGCCATATGCTAACAGTCTGTATACAAACACTGGCTTCTTCTGACCAAATCTATAAAGGCAATCACTTCTAAGCACTTCGAAAAGACATAAATTTATACAAGCATTAAAAACTTCCGAGAAAAAACACCATTTTGTATAAAATTAATGCTCGGGATATGCTGGGCAAAACATGTACATATTATGTAAGAAAAGAGGACGAACTTCATCTCCTGGTGAATTCTCCAGATTATGTAACTGTATATATCTCAACAGTTTTTCTTCAGTGTAAGAACATTACCTCCATGCTCGGAACAGTGCTTGTATGTCATGAGTAGGATTCCACGACCCATCTACAATCACTACCCTGTTAGCAGCTTGCAGATTGATGCCAAGAGAACCAGCTTTTGTAGATATCAAAACACATTGAACTTTGAAATTTGTGGGATCATTAAATCGCTTGACCAATTTCTGCCGATCCCGTGCTTTGGTATGACCATCAAGCCTGGAAAAGCCATCGCATGAATTTGAGATTTGAATCAGACTGTTGGACTCCATTGAAAATTCAAAATTTTATCTCATCTTCACATAAAAAGCGATTCTTCCTATGATTCAAAACCACAAAGTAACACTGGTTCCTGAATTAGATTATATGTAGCTCACCAGAATCTTAATGTAATTTCGGATTAGGTTCACCTACAATCCCTAGTGCACGAACAAGTGTTACATAATTTAAATATGGCTATATCCTACAAGAGATGGACAGTTAATTTGGAGCAAAGACATTACTGAAAGCCAACATACATAGTACCTAAGTACAGATAAAGGCATTGGTTTAGGCATCAGGATATGGATAGGATGAAACAAAAGTAGAAATATGTGGTATCAGCATAGGTGTTCAAAGTCTTGGTAGATTCAGAAGTAGAATATTTAGTATCGGCATAGGTGTTCAAAGTATAGGTAGATTTAGAACAGAAGAATCAGCAAGGGTGGATAATGTGTGCCTCACTCCAAAAACCTGTGGTATAGCAAGACAATGCATCCACCTAGGTAGAAAGAAATCCCAGTATAGTCCTTAATGAAGAACTCTATTATTCAGAATTGCAATATACCTGTACCATTCCTTATCTCTCCGCCAACATCCAGATTTTCCTCCCGGTCGAGGAATCTTTCCAAGAAAGCATTCAATTAGATTTAAGGTTGGAAGGCTCTGACTAAACACAAGAACCTTCTCTGACTTTGCTGAGCTCATCAAAAGGATGTGTAAAAGTAATACAAACTTCCCACTGTTCTCCAGGACTTCGCGATCCATGTCACTAATTACGTCTTTGCACCAGTCAAAGCTCTCAATCTGTCACAGTAACAAACAATTAGTTTTGATCTTTTATGTTTAGGATGAAACTAAATGAGTAAGAACAAAGCTTACTATCCTCATGATTTCTGATTCCATCTTTTTGGAAGTTTTCTGACTCGTCCTTTTATCTACAAGGAATGCAAACTAGCGGTTCAATTTTCAGCAGCAAATTTCCATTTCCTCTAGCCAAAATACATTACATTCTAGATGTTGCAAAGCATCTGATGTATGTATCGTTTGGACTATCTAAAAACCTCCATATGTAATCACATAGGAATATGTGGGATCTGAGATGGAAGAAGAAAGGCACATAATAATAATAACGGACAAACAAATGATATTTCCAACAAGGACAGCTAGTAAATTTATATCAATAAAAACAAAGTGCTGCTGAAATTGAACAAAAACTATTTCTGGCAGTAACATTTTCACTGCAGTCTCAATCATCACATCCACTCTACCTTGCTTTTTCATGTCATTGTTTTCATCCTCACTGGATACCCCATCTTCTGACCAAATGTCATCCATACTGTCTTCACTCAGCAAATCCTTTTCTTCCTTAGCCAAAAACAACAGATCTGGATGGTTCCATACCTGAAATATAGCATTCTCTATAATGGAAATAAATAGCCTACATATAAATGAGTACACCAAATTCAATCAGCATTACCTTTGCAAGAGCATGATATGTTGGAAACAGACATTTGCGATGCTTTGCAGCTAAGGGAGGCTGTTCATTGGAAAGCCAGAAATACTGGACAAATCGGTTGTATAAAGCACGTTGCAAATGCGAAAGCCTGACCGACAGAACATATATAGTCTTCTTTGGAAGCTCCTTCTCGACAACATTTACACCTTTTCTTTGCACAAACCCCATTAACTGTTTGTGTAGAACATGGGTCCGTTCTTTCATACACCTAACATCATATTCAGTTGAATCTGCATGCTGACCATTTTCAATTGGATTTTGGAACCTGAAGACGAAGTTATTATACATCAATTTCTCTCATCAATTACAAAAGTTCAGCTCTGTTACTAAATCTTTTGGCCTTTACTGAAATGCTCACCTATTCTTGAAATCTTCAGGCCTTCCTAGAAATCCTTCCCTCACAAAATCAACCATCTGGAAAATCCGAACAGTAAATACTTTCAAGGAGCTCCATCAGATGCTTCTTACTATAATAAGTAAAACACACTTACACAGTAGTATTCCATTAGGTTATTTTGCAGTGGCGATCCTGTTAGCGCTATACGTCTCTGAGTCTTGACTTGTTTTAAGGCCTGAGTTATGTCAGCTTTCTTATTCTTAATCATGTGTGCTTCATCACAGATAAGTATATCTGGGCCAGGATTCTGAAATGTGACAGAAGATGAGTTTAGAGTTTAAATTTTATTAGCCATCTAATGCTCTCGTGCACAAGGTATACGATGATTAGGCATCTCTATAGTCATAGATACCAGGGTACTGAAAATGAAGAACTTGAAACATTGTAGCTGTTATGTACACATATGATGCCAATGAACCTTCAACATCACGGTTTACATAACAGAGACCATAAACAAAATTTTCAATACCTGCAGTGATATGTTGATAGCCTCCTTTTCGGAAACGTTTTTACTATGTTTACCAAACGACATTGTCCGGAAAGCCGTATACCCAATCATCATAACCCCACCAGTTTTTTTCCATAAATACAACAAATCTTTTCTCAAATTCCTGCATGAAGAAAATGGTAATCCACAGGCATGAAAAAGGTTGCATTTGAAATACTAAATCCAAAACTAATTTCCCAAATCCATCAACATTTCCCACAAGTTGTAAAATAGTTTGTGCAATCTGCATGCATATGATATGAACCATTCCAATCCATGGAGGTTACTACTTTTATACTGGACCGTGGTTCATCATTGGTAACAGCAAAATGTATAGGATATGCTATCTATAAAACTGTTCCCTTGTGGATCAATAGTGACATAATAACTTTCCCCCACTTACCACTAGGGAAATATTTGGAGAAAATGGGGAAAGTATTGATATCTGGCAATATGAACCGGGTACTTTTTGCCATTCTACCTCGGCCCAATTGAGGAAATATAATTAACAAAATGAAATTTCAGACAGTTTACAGTGTTTTTCCTTAAAATACGGGAATTGTATTAACAGAACCTACACGTTTCTCAGAAGCCTATCCTGAAGTACGGACTTACAAGAACTCCCATATCTCTGCATACATAAATATGTCAACATTTTTTTTTGACTTGTTTAACGTCTGTTTATTTATTTGTATACTTGCTTATACAAACACAAAGTCTGTATGAAGTAGTAACCATCCTTTGAAGATGTATACAAGTGCCCAAGAATTACAGCTGAGAACAGCTAATATTTTCAAATTGATTACACTAACAAATGAAATGTTTTAAATTAGTGGCATATAAAACAAGTTAATATACCTGCTTACTTCATCCAGAACATATACACGTATTTTTTTACAGTCTGGAGGTTTCCACTTCTCAAACTCATCAGGCCAATTGTGTAATACATTGACAGGTGTAACAATCAAAGCTGTCCGTAAACCCAGATCTTTTCTTTTCAATACAGTATATAGGAAAGCAATCACCTACAAGCAACAGTTCATTCAACTCAATAATCATCAAAGAATTATTTCAAATTCTAGGAACAAATATGAAGATTAAACTTACAAATCTGCAGGCTTATTTCTCCAAATTTGTTACCTGTAATGTTTTTCCAAGGCCCATGTTGTGTGCTAATATACAGCCATTTCCTGGATCCCCTGCTTTAACTTTCTTCAGAGACTCGATACAATTCTCCCACATAAACCGCACACCTTCAATCTGCACAAATCGCATTAAAATCTCTATGAGGAAAAAACAAAAAATATTATAATACCTATATCACTTGAATTCTACTAACAGATACATCCTAGTTAAAACATTATACAATAGCCTTTCTCATGTATGTTCATAAAATGTGACTTGTGTTTTGAAAATTGCTAGTATATTCCTTGAATTCTACTTAGAGATGCATCCAAATTAAAACGTTATACAAGAGCCTTTTCCGTGTACATAAAAAGTGACGTGTTTTAAAGATTGCTATTATATTGACAGTAGAAAACATACAGATGAAGATCGCTGTCACACAAGGCTCCTAGAAGAATAAGAAATGATCCAGAAGGGCTTGTGTGCTTCCATAAAAATTGACATGGATGCTGCTCAAATCCATTTCAGAATTTCTTCAAAAAAAATCTTAATTAAATTGTGGACTCATGCTTTGCTGGCCAAGTGTGGTGGTAAAGGTAAGCTAAGCTATTTGAATTTGAAAACAGACCTTTTCCATTTCTTCTGGAGAGATATATAGACCCACATAGTACTATATAATTTTACCCATTCTTTATGATGGATATTGCAAAATAATCTCTAACAGCCTTGACGCATAAAAGAAATTTCTTAAAAACAAAGAAAACATATAGTGAAATTTTTACAGCACAATAAAATTGATGTAGCTTATATGTAGACAGACTCCAGGTTACAGCAATCCCGCATTCTACTTACACCAATGTCTATGAGGAAAGAGAAAACCATCCAGATCTCCTTCAAAATGATAAAAGAGTTAAAAATCTAACCTGATGAGGTTTTAAGAACTTTGCAATTCCAAAAGGAATTAGAACCTCTTCTTCATCTGCATCCCTAGCAACATTGATTGGACACTCTTGCAAAGAAGAGTTTACTGGCAATACACTGCTATTTGTTGCAGACTCCCGCAACCTAGCCAATCGCTCTTTCCTTTCCTATTTGGCAATTTGAAAACCATCACTTAGCCAAGAAGATTGTTCTTCAAAGTAAAATACTGAAATGCAGAAAATATACTTATTACTAACCATGCATATTTTAACTTCATAGACCTGGGATCCCATACACTGAGTCAAACTCCACAATTACACTTACTCTCCATCATACTTTCAAACAAAGATTCCAATTTTCCATCAATTTGAATCCTTCATTGTGGGGATCTAGAAAACGTGAACCTCTAAATTACATGCAGAATTTCATATTGAATTTCGAGTTTTACAGTGTGTCTTGGTTACAAGACGTTTGATGCCATAAAGGAACCAGAACTGCTGTCCTCTATTTTCAGAAGTTCACAATGTTACTTCACCACTCGCTTTCTAGCTATCATGCACTCCCATATGGCCAATCAGACATGCTTATCGTCTATGTATTTTTCTATGTAAGGTCAGGTGATACCGATTTCACTGAAGTCTAATTTCCTTTTTATAGCACCAACCAAATGCCAATGGCTTTTAGTTTCATGATGATGCATTCAATGATATCTTTAGACTTGCAAAATCATTTATTAATACATTATTTACAGTTGATAGTGACAATACCACTTGTTTTTATTCACTCAGTAATCCTCCTGATATCCACTCTATAAACAAAATCTTCTTATTTACATAAATATATTCATCATCATTTATCCCGCTTATCTAGGGCCTACTTAAATAGCATTATGCTCTCAACTCTTGTAGCAACTCTTGCATTGATATTCTCTCCATCTAAGAATGCTCAGAATTGAAGTGGATCTAAACATCAAAATTCCTAAACTATCGTATTTCATTCGATCTTTTCCCTTGGAGTAAACCAGCATATCACTTTGTCAAGATTTCTCACATCCCAAGATCTACAGCGGAGCAACTATGACTGAGCTGCTGCCAAACCTTCATGCATGCATGAATGACATTCCTTTCGATTCCCTAATTTGTATTTAACTGTAACCATACTTCAAATTCCTATCAACCTAGCAGATAACAAATCTGTGAACATGCAGTATACCCGTTCAAGCTTTTGCTTGAGAATAGTCGATTCTTCGAGTTCATCATCATCCAAAATTCTGCGCAGCCTCTTACGCCGTCTTTCATTCGTTCTGCATAAAACGGAATAGATCATCATATGGAAGACACATGCAGAACAACCAGCTATTTATAACATATTAGCCCAAACATATGATGTCACACAATGTTCATCATCACTCACAGAGATTAATAAGATATTCAAGTTTTTTTACAAATTATGGAAGGAATAATGTTGTGTTGCATACAATGAAGTGAATAGACAACCTACAGCAGACACATCAGACAATTTAAAGGACCAAGCCTAACTAAATGTGTAGCATACAAACCGGGCTAGGGTAATTCACTACATCTCAGGCTCTGATACAGAATTAACCTGACCCATTGCCAACTTATCACTAGCTTACTCATTATTGTAACATTGCTCTAGGAATAAATCAATACATAAATTTTGATGTTTTGGATGGTTTAAAACCATTTAGGATATGAACTACTAGTCAATTACAAGCAAAATGAAAGTTGAATAAAACAGAATCCTTATATTGATTACTCTTTATACATAAACCTCATATATCTATTCATACCTCAACTCAAAATGAACATTATCATCCAAAACACCAGCGTTTGATGATGAAAGTTCATTTGCTTTCTTCAAAGAATCTATCTTAGGCTTCAAAGCTTCATTATTGCAGCAGTAACAGACCCATTCTTCTGAAGACATAATTGCCTCAAGCTCTCCTGACCCAAAATTTAAGGTTATGCATTCACTACAAAAAACTCTATCACATTGTTCACACATAATTACATTTCCACCGCTCGCACACCAGCAGCATTCATTAAATGATCCAGTTGAGTCCTACAAAATACAACGGATAGAATAAATTTTGTATCTATAACTCGCTTGCTATTTACAAATGTATCTATTTTTACCTTGCTGAATCGAGCCTTTTTATATGACTGTCTGCAAGTCCGGCAAACAATTACAGACAATAGGGGGTGCTTGTGCACCTGATGATACTGTAGTTTCTCACCACAGATAGTACACATGAAGTCCATGTCCCCTTCTTTATCTTTACAACTGATGGTAAGAGAACTACGATCTTGAGATAGATCGCCATGTGGAACTATTGCAAGCTCCTTACTTCTTTTATCATCTTTGCTAAAAGGTTTTTCTTCCTTATCATCGTCCATGCGAGAATCAACCATAACCATACTAGCTCTTGGTTTCTGTACGCCATTTTCATCTGGTAAAATAAGCGTAGTTGCGTCATTTCCATGTACAGGTTTTGTTATCTCTTTTGGTACTTGTTCTTCATCACTTTCAATGTCAATGATAATTGTGTTATTGTTCCTCAAACAGAAACCGGAAGCTTCGCCTGTTTTGCACTTTTGTGATGATTGCTGCTGCATATCCTAATTCAGGAAACAGAAATCTTAAGTTATTAAAACTATCAGATCTCTTCTTCTCTGCTATTAACGTAATATCAGCGGACATACCAATTCTGAAAATTTGACACTCCTAATTGATGAAGCGTTTGAGGCCTTGGCCTGCTCACTAGTACCTTTATCAAACTTTTTTGAAAGTTACTTTACCAAAAGCCCAAGAACTTGACAAGTCATAAAAAATGCTTCAAAACTATGCATTGTGGGAGTGCTAACAAATACTCTATCCTCGTAATGAATAAGAGTTTTTATTCTACCCGAGAAACTATTATTACAGAAGACTAACAGGGTGAGGTAGTAAAAAATACATGAACCAGTATAACCATAAAGCAAAGTGAGTGTGAATCTACATGTGGTTATCATGAATATACTTCTAGCTTCAATTCCTCCCAATCAACCATGACAATTAGTACCTCAATTGGTGAGCAAGAATCCTCAATTGGCATTTTCCGTTTGCGTCTCAATATAAAACGGTCGATAATTCTTGTTTTCTTGATGTCTTCTTCTTCCCCAACCTATTCATATGCACAGTAAGCATAAGCAATCCGTATTTCAGAGATCCTACACAGAGTACAGAAAAGGAGGTTAAACATACTTTTTGTGTACCTTCCGGATATTTCTCTTTTGTTGCTCTGTAAATCCAGTTTCTTTTTCATTAGCTATCGCTGCAGCAGTAAGGAAGTCTTTCTTACACTTATCCAGGTCTACTATTTCTTCAACCTTCAAAAGAGCACAAAATAGAACTAACAAATTATCAGCAGAAACTAGAAAGCTTCCTAATAAATTTCAGAATAACAATTGATACTCGTGACAAAATCAAAATCAGATTTAAAATTAGTACATAATCAACTGTCAAACTGATCCACATATAAGCACAGGTCATATCTACAGAAAATATAGGGGATAAAATTAACAAAACAATCATATCATCAAGCACCAAACATCACAATCATTGGTAGGAAAACGAACTGAAACTAACACCATTCATAACGATAAGAGTTGAATCTGAAATATATATTTACAAAGCTACTGCCAAAACTGGAACGGATGGATCCATATTGATTGAGAGGTGGATCGAAACTGCCAATTCTTTCTATATATGCATATAGCTTACAACAACTTAAATAGCTAAGATACATGGTAATTTTGTAGAAATACACTATCAAATACAAAGATGGCTATGACAACAAAATTCTATAGAAACACATTATCAGCTAAAAAATACCAAGACGACTATGACAGAATCAATAGCGTGTACATAATGAAACGGCTTACAGAGCATTTGATTAAGTTCCTGTCTGGAAAAATATTAAAACCATCAAAACATTCTCAAATCAGTCGAACGAAATTTAAAATGGAGAAGTAGTTCATAAAACCTTACATTAAAAATATCTTTTCTACAGGAAATGCACCACCAAATAGTATTCTGTTGTCTATGCACATGTCTAGGGGCTTTATAGCTGGACTGGCTTAAATATATAACAAGGTAAGAAAAACGTGTTACTTCATCTGCTCCAGGTACACCAAGGAGAGCTGCTTGTTCTGGTGTCGCAGCAAGGTACACAGAGGCCCATGACTTGGTACCAAAGCCACCTGATTTTTCTATATCTCCTCCGCTCTCAAATAGGGCATCCATAGAGTCCCATCCATCATTACCCTCTGCTTCCATTTTTGATGCACCCGAAGTAGAAGCATCTAAAAGCTTTTTTCTCAAAAACCCACTAGCTCCTTCTTCCATTGACTTTCCATGATGCCTGCAGAGCTCAAACATAACAAATATTGATATCAACAAAAACGTAGGAAGAGGGGGAGATATGTTAATACCTCTACAAGACCATAATGATTTACGAACTTAATGAAGATTGCAACAGCTGATGTTTACTTGTGCGTAGCAAGAGGGAAATACTTAAGCTTCTAAATTCAGCAGTTTCACATATGTGATCATGAATGACCAGCATATGTAGCATGAAAAGACAACTAAATTAACATTTCTCGCGGGTAAGATTGAAAAAAGCATTATAATCATACTTTCTGTCAGATCTCAATCAGTGAAAAAAAATACCAATACTTGGATAAACAGAATACTTATTACAGTTTTAATCACCTTTTTACTGGTCTGTGGATATTCAGATCTTGTTCAGCTTTTTTAATGGCAGTATAAACTTCATCACTTGCATTCAACCCAGCCCAATGAGTCCTTTTCTTCCATGCTTCTGTACTACAACTGTGAGGTGCTTGTTTCTCGATCCATTTGAAAAGATCAGAAAGATCTACTCCAGCTTCATCGAGATTTTCCTATGAAAACTTACAATTTCTCCCTTTAGTCCATAAAGAAAACCATGCAAATTCTCTCATAGGTTGACGAACCTGTAGAAGGCTGCTCTGATCTTCTAATTCATCAAGGGCTTCTTGCCATTGCTCTGTATAGGTGTTCATCTCCTCATCAACTGCTTTATTGAGCTCCTTTTACAGAAAATAAATCCAGACTATTTAGTAATATGCGGTTCTTCCCAAAAAATCATATTCTATCAATGATCTTATCTCATCAACCTCAGAATCAAAAATATTCCGAGCCAACTCTTCCTTGATTTCAACCCTAAGAGCAGCTAAAGACTCTTCTTCGAGTACTTCCTGGGCTTCAGCTGCCTGTTAGCACAACCTCTAATATAGTCAATCATATTTTCTACTAATTCCAAGCATAATCAAAAACATCATGTTGACCAACCTTGCTCTCAATTGCCAAAAGTTCATCAATAAGATTCTGAACTTCATCATCTGTCAAAGGAATCTGCGTTTGAGCATATAGATAATTAACATTCTGAAAAATTTACTTCATGAAATAAGCAACAATACAATGTTGGCAATCCCGCAATAATTCTAAAAAACGTCCCATTTCCATTACAATGTAATGGCAGTATAAAATCATCATCCATTCATTTCTCCACAAATGATCCATTAATATGCATGCACATCCCTGATTTTCCTACCTCAGCGGTGGAATCATCGTCATCAGATGAATATGAATCTTCATCAAATTCACTCTCTTCATCAGTACTCTTTGTTTCAAAATCCTCAGATTCCCCATCTTCATCCATTTTCTCTTTAGCCTGAAAGGAAGCTTATCTCAGTCGGCTTTAGCGTTGATTGACTGCAAATGCAAACACTGCTATGAGCAAATGATTTTGCAGAAACATGCTCAATAATCCGAGTATCACTCAACATTAAAACATACTATAAATCCTTGGCAAAAAAATCACTAATTCACGAGATGAATGTGAAGCTCAGGGTTTTAACCCACCATAATCATGTCCAGCTTTTGGGATGAATCTCCTAAGCTTATGGATGTATCCTCATCTAGCATTATATAGTTTAAGAAAGGACCGAAGAGACAGACGTCAGATTTCTGCATACAGAAGTGCTCCGAGAAACTATACCAGCCAGAACCTCAGAGACAGATAATATGCTCCATCTGGTTCTTTCCAGATGCTGGAGAAAAAACTGTAGAACTACTAGCAGATGGTTCGTGCATAGTGGTATCCATGTATTACAAGTGCAAGGCAGGGTTGAGCCACTCACTGTCTGATTCTCCAAATTTACATTTGTAGCTATAGCACCAAACTCTGTAAGCTGCACCAGTTTCTATACATCATTATGCTTCAGTTAAAGGCTTCTAATCATGGAGGATCAACTGCTTGTTTGAGGGGGGGTTTCAGCTCTTGTCTCGTGTGCCCATTTTCTCTTTTGGTATCATTGCTTTACCCATTTTCATTTCCAAAGTCGCTCTATGTCTTGAATCTCTTAATCAGAAAATTTTGGAGGCATTTTAGATTCAAGAGTTTCTATGAGATTCAGAATATTATGCGTGTGAATAATAGAATTCTTTAGTTGCTTCATTTTTCGGAAATATGATATCGAAATTTTAAGATCGAGTCTCTTGTTTGGTCCCATCAACTAGTTTGACAAATTGATCATTGTTTCTCTCTCACAGACATTAGAAATAACCACCTCTTTCTTTCACTCAAGAGTTCATTTGATCCATGTAATATACGTCCGGTATCATGCCACTTATCACTCCTTCCTCCTATGTATCTCACTTACCAATACATGGTTTACTCTCTCATAGTGATTTCCTTCAGCTTTCTAACTGATATTCCTGTAATGCATATTTAGGATTGGAAGTTATCATTTCCTTTTTTTTCATTATGTTACATGTGACGATTCTATCATGTATTACATGATAGTAATAACTTTTGTCATAATATTGCACACTTCTAGGGATATAACTTCTCATTACCTTTTCAGGTTTCGGTTATAATATGTTAGTTCATGGTTAAAACTGTAGCTGCTACCTTCTGTTCACTATTTGACTATGCCCATGATAGCTTTGGATGGTCGAGGAAATAAACACTATTTTGCTTCATTTCTGGGGCAATGCCCACGCAATAGCCTCTTTATTGAAGAAAATGGTCCATTTTATGTACGAGCTATTGGAAATCTTCCATTTGTAGTCTTGGGTCATGAGTAAGAGAGGTTATCTTTCTCGCTTATCATTCATGTGTACAGAATGCTTGCAGTATATGAAGGTTCCACGCGTCTGAAGAGGCACAAAAGAAAATCCATTCTTTCCCTTCGTCTTTCTTTTCTTTGTTGATGTCTTGCCCATTTTTTTTGAGCTGGTTTAGAGCGCTTTTGCTCCATCTCTCTCTACCTCTCTCTCTCTCTCTATCCCTCTCTGCCTCCCTCAGAGGCACACAGACTAACAAACACAGGCACGCACCTGCAGGCGAAGCTCGTGATGATCGATGGCGTGACGATCCAAAGGTCTGCTTCTCCTTCTGCTGCTGCTTCTGCTTCTTCTTCTTCTTCTTCTTCTTCTTCTTCTTCTTAGCATACCCCTCTGTTTTGGTATTTCCATCGTATGCCCTTGGTTCAATTGCTCATTGATGTCTGAATTTGAAAACAAGAAGGCTCCAGAAAGCCCATACAACTTTCATCAATAGCATGTATGATAAGGTAATCAGCTGCCATAATCTCAAGATTGAATCAATCTGTTGTTGATGCTATTGCTCTGTATCCGAAAAGATGGGTCCCAAACACTAGGCATGATGTGTCGAGGGTCTCGTGCATCAATAATTAGAAAATGGTTGGGTCACGGATCATGATGAGCTATCCTTTGGGATGTTAGGTAGGACTCGGAATGTTTATGATACCTCTCCTAGCTCTACAAACTGAGCTTCTATACTAGCTGGCAAAAATCAAGCTCTTTTAGTAGCCTCTTTTGCGGCAAAAAACTTTGTGCTGGATACGCTTAACAAGCTTGACATCGACTGCACTCGGAGGTTTGATCCACGATTTCCTCCGAATTTGAAGACCAGGGGCAGTCCTGCTCGATCGAAGATAGCTCAAACATCTTGGCAAGAGTAGACTACCGATGATTGCCTGACTCTTTCTGACCCGACGATCGAACAAATGAATCGAACAATCTCCCAAAAATTGGATGCAATGTCGAAACGATCTAACTTGTAAAAGCCATCGGGGGTGAACCTCCAACTTGGTGCATATCATCAAAAAATCATCGAGAAGGCCACTTGGACATCAAAACCTTACAAAGAATTGTGTCCCAATTATACCAAGTTGAGGATGTGATGTTGTTTTCTGCATGAACAAAGGAGAGGGAACCAGGAGCACAAGAAGAACAATGCATTTTCTTTCGTTTTCGCCCACAGAGTATAGACTTCATGTACAACTTATCATACTCGAAGACAAGGCAAATCAGGAAGAGCTCATATGCAATTTTCAACAAGAAAGAAAGTAGCCAAAGCCTACTACAATTCTAGATGGGTTAGCTTCAAAGGCATTGGCACCTCTCATCGATGACCCAAATTTGAACACAGTGTTGGCCACATAGAGATTGTTTAGGGAGAGCGATACAAGAGAAAGATAGAGAGAATAGAATCGATTAAGGGCATATACTTCATCCTTTACATGATTACTTAATCGGGCTCGAGGTCAATGCACTATACTCTTGCGATGAAGGTCACGAGATGCCAAGGATTGCTAGAGTTATGTCTTTTCTGGGCTGGTTTTTATCCGAGTCCTGACAAATTCTAGAGCTGTTCGGTATGCACACGACCAATATTCGATGGTAAAGTAAATTTTTTTGACAATGGTAACAATGAGAAGCTCTTTGTATGTCTGACTCATAAGATTCCAAACGTCATACCTAATAGAAGAGAATCCATGCATGCATACATACATACATACATAACTACATACTTTGAATAATCAAACACTTGTGAGATCTGACTATTATGGCATGCAGTGACCACATGAATAAGAAATCTTGACAAAGAGAGCAAATTCATGAGTATTACTATATCGATCAAATTCTTTTTGCCGCCAGGCAAGATCAAGTCATATGGGCATGTGAAGTATACGGAAGCACCCACAACAATATGCATATGTCTGCATAGAATAATATGTCTCCTCCCCAAGGACAATTCACATGATTGAGATCAACAAGACTTTTATATAAGGCTAACGAGAACTCCGTGACTCAGGGGAGCAATCCCATTGGTAGTGCAATTTGTATTGTAGCCACCGGCAGATCCTTTGTTGCGACGTGGAAAGCATGTGCGAGTGTGTCAATGGAGGCCCAATCCATGTACGAATGTTGCTCAACAAATGTTCCAAGCACTTTCTTGTCTGTGCATGGTGCATGAATGTATGTAGCTCGTGCCATGGTGAAGAGGAGGGCATTGTTGGGGACGAAGGTCGTCAGGCGGAACAAGCGCTAGCTTCCAACAGTATGGTGGAAGCGTGAAGGCGTGGGTAGAAGCAAAGAGAAGATCAGATCTGAAGGAGGAGGCTTCA
>JBBBWG010007136.1:0-17351 GCA_037176905.1 Azolla pinnata | reverse complement strand
ATCTTCATTTTGAGGCCGATCGATTCGTAAATCGATTGGGGCCAACGATCGAGCAACATCGTCACGCTGCATGATTCTGGTTGCAATGAGTATGTAGAGCCGATGGAGAATCGTGGCCGACTTTCAGAAGCTGAAATCAGGTGGAAATTTTCCCATTCTATTATTCTGCCATGCGATCGAGAGATTGAAGAGGCTTTTAGACCCACTCATGGCGCACGTTGTTGTAATGCCAGATCTTTCTTTACATGGTCCCTTTTTGTTATTCTAATCCCATCAGGTCAAAGCACCATGCAAAGGGTGCCTAAATAGTGTTAAGTTAGTTGTTAGTTGCCTTTCCCATGATAGAAGTTCACCCACCAAGTGCTCTTTTTAATTTTGTTTTTCTCAGATGGTTTCCAAAATATATACTAAATTATCGCACAATCTTTGCATCACGCGCTTGTTAATGCTTCCCTTTTTAATTCCTGACATCGTAAAAAATCGTCGTGCGTGGTTAGTTAGCTTCAAATCATCTCCATAACTTTCCGGATGAGCCCTTGACAAATCATATGGTTCACATGATCACAGATCTACAGACATGTGTTGAGGCTTTCCCTCTTTTATATTTCAATTCTGAACCATTCCCGCGTGATTAGATTATGTAACCTTCAAACCTCGATCGAGCCTTTAACATCTTTATACTCCAATTCTGAAACATTTACTAGAGATTGATAAGAATGGGTAGCTCAAATTGCGTGATTTCGAAAACCAACTGCCAATTTGCATAAAGAGATTTTATGGCTCAATGCAGCTCTGATTAGTCATCAATCAAAGCTGGCCATCTATCTGAAGAAGACACTTTTGATCTAGCTATGAAACCTTGCCCTGTGATTCACATCCAAATATTCAGGGCAGCAGGCTCTTGATCTAACTAATTATGGGCAGCAGGTTCTTGATGTTCAAGAACTATTCCAAACTAAACAATGATATAGAGCAAAGGGGGAACCCAACTGATTCTAAGGAAAGACAAGCCACCAAATTATAGCTAAAAGACCATTATCATCATGATTATATTCCATAAAGAATATAACCTCAGAAAAGAAAAGGTTTCTCAAATTTTGGCTGGGAGATATGCTTTGATGCACGCCCTCCTCGAATATCACAGATTCTGGAAATCGTTCTTTCACAAATAGGATATTGATGAATGAGGGCCGCAAGTTGAAGCATCAATATAAAGGAAGGACACAAGATGCAAGGGTCACTCTCCATCATCCAGAAAGGATAGCTTCCTCTCACTCGAAAGTAAAGTCACAAATTAAAGTTGCCTTATTATAGTCCTAGAGACTATACCGAAGGGAACGCGCTTATATACAAAAATTTTACACAAATTACCATCACCATAGACCATATTCTGTACCACAAACTTTAGTACTTACTATGCCAATGAATATGTTACACAAGTCGGATTTTGATGTAATATATGTACCAAATTGCAAATCATCTAGAGCTTTTCTGCTATGACAAGAGTTACCAATCAAATGCCAAAATAGTTTAAATCAACATCCGATGTTTGGACTTTCAATAACCCAGGTAATAGTGATTCATATTTTCTCCTCAAATTGGAGGAGGATACTGTTTTGACTGGAGCTTCACCCGCCTCTTATATTCCGTGGGATCCTAAAGACAAAGGATTGCACAGAATTTCAAACATCACACATAATGGAAGCATGCACAACATTCTAGATAAGACAAACTGCTTGCTCCACAGTTGAGTTAAGATGCACTTAAAAGAGGCACGCATATTTTATGTTCCCCGTGACACAATAAAATGAAAACTCAATTATAGAGCTCACACCACAATCAGCAAATTCCCAGAGTATTTTGTGTTTTAAAACGTTTTCTCTCCTTGTTTCTTTTTTTTTCTTTCCCTTCCATTTTTCTTCCAAATGGACAGACAGATTCATGTTTTGCTTGTGTAAGATCACTGGTTGGTATGCAATTTCTTAGGTCTGAAAAGGTTTTCTGATACTTTTTGACCATATGACATTGTGTTTTTAGCCTAAATTCAGCTCAGATAAGTTCAGTTCAGTTCATTTCATTTCGTATCCTTGCCTGGATAAAGAGCTGGTAAGCTTCTGTCTGAGCAGGATCGGCCGGATTGGGTGCATCTAGAAGATCTTGAATCCCAACAAGTATCTGCTTCACAGTTATGGCAGGTCTCCATCCCTATACAATTGGAAAACAGAAGAGAAAGGACAGCATTAGCTTTACTTTCTGCATATACAACTACAACTACACCTGAACCTTCATCTTTGTTCAGAAGCAACCGGCAAAATTTATTTTCCATGAGGTTTATCATGTATGCTATATTGCATTGCTATAGTGACGTAAACAAACTCCAGGTAACCTTATTCCAATTTTAACTCCTTGTGATGCCTTCATTGACAATTTACTGCATTGTTACGTTGTATTCACCAAATCTCAAGTGACACTTACAATATCAAGTACACGATTGACTACTCGCTGACATTTACTATCAGCTACTCACCGAATCCTCATTCAGAATGGAGAGGCAAACCGTCCCTGAAGGATAAACATTTGGATGGAAAAACCCTGTAGGAAACTTGCATTTTGGTGGTTTGCTCGGATAATCTTCACTGAAATGAATAGCAATTGGGAAAAATCCACCCTCCCAATCAGTCTGAAATAAGGGAAAAATACAAAATAAAATTAAAAAAAACTGGGAATACACAAGACAGAAAAGAAATGCTAATCGTACAGTACATTTACTACATATTTTAAAGTACTTAATAAAAAATCTATAAATACTTAAAATACGTATTTTGACATATGGTCATTAGATATGTTAAATATGAGTTAACATATCACTAAGATTTTTCATATTCCATTTCTTGGCATTAGTAAGCTTGAGAAATCTTACAACTAATATTCACTTCAAAGACAAAGCAGTAACCTTAAATATAAAATCATTTGGTAGTGGCAACGTTTAGTCTTAATTATAGATTCCTAATCAAGACTTTAACAGTTGGGTTCTGCACATACTAGACTCCAAATAAGCGATTGCAAACACTGATTTCGCAAGAGATATGGCTATCGAAACAGCAATTTCCTCATTCATCGCCTTTTAGAGACAAACCAACAAAATTTCTAAGTACATCACAAGACCGGACAAAGCATTGAGTAGAGTAAGGATTCAGCTAGGAAACGTAAAAAAGCCACTTACTCCAGCTTTGCCGGGGATGTTACATTGCCATAGCATAAGATTTACTGATCCATCAGGCTGAGTATCAGGGCGGGCAACGAAACCCTAGAAACACAAGATCAGAAAGAGATGGTCAAAAGAGCACATGTTTATATTCTTACCCTACATCTATACAGGCATACAGCCAGAATAGCACACACACAGCCACACACACCACATACATGCACATCCATACAGACATAGGTACGCATACAGAAATACATACACATCCATACAGACATCCGTGCATACAGAAATACATACACATCCATACAGGCATCCGTACACATACATGCATACATAGCTAGGCGCATACATACCTGCACAAAGGAGAGAGATGCATGGGTAGAGAGACACAGCATCAATTCATTCATGCATTCGTACATGTGCATACATCCAAGCATCCACACATACAGGTGCAGCAACATCCATCCATCCATCCATCCATCCATCCATCCATCAGCACATATGCACACACAAGCAGGGGCATGCGCTGGGGAAACGAGGCACGAATAAACATCACCATGGACCAACAACATCACCATGGACCAGGAGCAGCATCATCACCGTGGAGCAACATCATCACCATGGAGCAACATGAGAGAGGCGGAGAGATGGACTCACGTGGGGATGATTCTTCCGCCATGACTTGCGCTCTTCTGCGAGACGACCTCGAGCTATTCCAGCAGACATGCTCTGTTTCCTTTTTCTTCCTGCAGCAAGAGATGGAGATGGAGATGGAGATGGAGACGGAGACGGAGACGAGGGCGAGCGAGCGAGCGAGAGTGAGAACAGAGTATATAAAGTGGACTTTGAACTTTGGGTAGGTTTTATAGTTTGTATTTAAATGTCTGTTGACGTCCGCCCCGTCGCACACATGCATGCATGCATGCATGTATGCCCGCATGCACACATGCATGCATGCAGCCACACATACATGCATGTACACATGCATGCACACACGCACACACACACACACACGCATGCATTTTCATGTCATACATGCATTCCACGTGTGCGCACACGCACGCATACATGCATAGCCACACATGCATACATGCACATGTCACATACGGATACACCGACATGCACGCACATACATACATACCCACGCATGCATACATGCACGTCACATACACATACACCGACATGCACATGCACACGCACATACATACATAGCCACGCATGCATACATGCACATGTCGCATACACATACACCGACATGCACATAAATACATACATAATCACGCATGCATACATGCACATGTCACATACACATACACCGACATGCACACACGCACACATACATACATACATACATACATACATACATAATCACGCATGTATACATGCACATGTCGCATGCACATACATCGACATGCACATACACACATACGTACATGCATAATCACACATGTATACATGCACACGTCGCATACACATACACCGACATGCACGCACGCATACATAACCACCCATGCATACGCACGCATACACATACATCGACCTGCACATGCATACATACATAGCCACGCATGCATACAAGCGCATACACATACATCGATGAGCACATACATACATACATAACCACACATGCATACACGCACATACACGTACATCGATGTGCACATACATACATACATAATCACGCCTGTATGCATGCACATGCATCGATATGCACGCACATGCACACACACACAAACATACATCGATATGCACCCACATGCATACATGCTCATGCACATACATACATACATGCATAATCACACGTGCATGCATACGGAGACACACACTTGCATATTCTCTGTCCCACGTACACATACATAGACATGTATGTGGTGCATGCAGCATGGCCATGCACCTGTATGCGTACGCGACATGTGTGCACCATCGGTATGTCATGATGCATCATGCATGCATGCATGCATGATAGCCGACGAACACATGCCACGACATACATGTGCAGATGGATGGATGGATGGATGCATGTGCCTTGTCCTAGAGACAGCTGACAGCATAACCGAAGGCTGGCGATGCTTCGAAGGGAAGAATAGAAGAAGAAGAAAAAGAGGAGATGCAACATACAGATACAAGATATAGAGACAGAGATACAGAGACAGAGTCAAAGACAGAAGGTAAGAGTTAGAGATGGAGATCAAAGGCGAGCTACGAAGGTTTAGGGTTTAGGGTTTAGGGTTATGTTGCGATTTCGACCCAGTCGAGAACTCAAGCCCAGCTGATGCTCGCGATGACGTTGGCCTTTTGGATCGCTTGGCTTGCAATCAGACGGACAGATGCTTTCCCACAAGGCGCAAAATGCATCGAGCTCCCGATCTGGGGCTTTTGTTTCTTTCTTTCATTCTTCTTTTCTGTCGGCGGCAGTACCCGGTAGAGTTTTTACCAGTGCCAAATCGCCGCGATCCAATCTAGCTCACAATCGGTGTCGTAGAGACTTTCTTGCATCGAAGCCGTCGATCTTCGATCCGGGCTCTTTTCTTTCTTCTTTCTGTCAGCGGTACCCAGCAGAGTTTCTCAACGCCCACCCAAATCACCGATGTAATCTCAATGCCCAAAATCGCCGATGTAATCTGCTCACAAATCGGCGTGATCGAGACTTGCACCGAAGGCCATAGGGCCGCTCCTGATCTGGGCTTTCTTTCTTGTTTCTGTCAAGGGTACCCAACAGAGTCTATCGATGCCAAATTGCTAAATGCAATCTCACAAATCGGCGTCGTAGAGACTTGTACCAAAGTTATCTACATGAGAATAGCAGCATCCATTCACCATGCCCGAGCTCTGGCCACTGAAGCTCGATACTGTCAAACTTCCACAAACTCCAATCTTGCCGTTTTGCTCTCATTTCTTTCAATGCTCTTCGCAAACCCCATCATCGATCGCCTTTTGTTTCCCAAAGAGAAGAAAACCACCCGAGTTGAGAAGAGAGAAGCAGATTTCCCGCAACCTTCTAGAACCTTCTAGAACCTTCCAGAGCTTTTACTCCGAGCAAACACTTTTTTACAGAGACGCGAGGAAAACCCATCAAAGCCTCGATTAAAAATGTGTTTTACAAGCAATCGCGGATTTTAGGTTATCGGAAGGATTAGAAAAGCAGCATCCACGGGGGCCCGAATATATTTCGGGTGGAGGCTCTTCTAAATTTGGCAGTTACTGTTCTGTTTCCCGGGAATCGGTTACCCCTCTTTCCCAGCGATACAATGGTGTTTTTCTCCTCCAAAGTTAGTTAGGGCAGGAGCTGCTGCTAATCTGTTCAACAAATCAACTCCGAGCTCTTCTTTCGCCACAAGCTTTTTATACCTTTCCCTGATATGGGGCACATACATGCTCTTGCTTCCTTTTCTCTATACAACAGCTGCTGAGAATGAGAGCTTCAGGCAAAGACAAAATGGATACATTCTTCTTACCAGAATCCAGCTAATGCTAAGATTTGCAAAGGTCTCCCTTCTTTCCAAAGCTTCTCCACGACAGTCGATGATGATGATGAGGATGATGATGATGATGATGGGCCTCGCAAATCGAGAAGAACCAAAGCAGCAGCTCCATCTTCCAAATAAGCGCGATTTCCTCTCGCCGTGTACCTGAGGAAGCTTCTGTTTTCCTTTTTTCCTTTTTCTTTTTTTTACAAATAGTGTCAAAGGTGTACATAATGGTATAACTTCTGTTATCCCCATCAACTGAACTCATAGCATATTTGCAATATGCCTTCCGAAGCGAAGGAGGGACGATGATCAAGATGCGAGAAGAGAGAGAGAGAGAGAGATGCTTTTTTTTTTTCATACAGAAAACTATATGCACAGCCCTTGTTTACAAAGGAAAAAAAGAAAAATGAATTTTGATCAATGGCCTAATGCCACAATCGCTTCGCGTGCTAGCCGGACTAAGCACTCCACGTCGTGGAAACCAAAGTCCATGACCTTCTTCACGGCTTCGATTCCATCAAGCGAATACATCGTAGCTCCTTCACATGCGCTGAATGCATTGATCGACTTCGATAGAGATTCCACGGCTCCTACCGTATCTCCCACCTGCGCATTCACCGAAATGCGCTTTGAAAGATAACCGAAGGGCACTCTAGATGCCAGAAAAACTGTGTACATTTATTTTAGTGATTGCACAAATGCCTTTCTGCAACTCATCCTCCACTATTATGAGCATACATAAAAGATCTCTATGTTGCACATGCATTTCCACCATGTTTCTACTTGATGCATGTATTTGGATTACACCTCCATGTATTTGGATTACACCTCCAAGCGTGGAAGTGCTATGCAATTAGATGCATAGATAACAAAATCTACACATTTATAGCATGGCCCCACTCATGTAGCACATGCCCCAGATACATGCAACTGTTTCTGCGCAGAGAAATTACTAGCTACTTTTCTTCTTTGAATTTGTTTTTCTTTTTTCTCAGCACAAGACAAAGAAGATACTCACATAATGCAAGATCCGATTGAAATTCGGACGGTTTTTCTGTGGAATGATAAAGGAGCCGCCCATCTGAGAGTTTAATGATGGAGAGGTTGTTCCCTTTGTCGACACTTTATCCAACGCTAAATTGTTGAGATTATCAACATCAGATGCAATTGATGAATTTGGAGATTCACCTGCACCAAATTTCAAATAAGAAAACCTATCGATAAGGATACAAACCTTCCGAGCACTTCCTCCAGGAGCATTAAAGACCATCATCTTACATAGCCAGTAGACTATCTATTAGGAGACAGGACAGCAGTCAGGCAGGTAGGCTAACTGATTCATTATCCTGTCTCAACTTTAGTCTATGAGTCAGGCCTGAGTCAAGTTATTACTAAATATCGTATCCACGGCATGTTCCTTGTGCACATATGACAGGGTTATCGACGGTTTCCATAATCTTGGGAGAATATGGTTTTACGGCCTACTCACACTCTACAGTCATCAGCCTTCTTCCATCACTTGGTTCAACTAAGACGAACCCGAATTCCACGATTAATAATGTTACAATGTCGAGATGAATCTGAAACTTGAAAACATCGAAACTCCGTTGAAAAAGGGGATGGCAATGATAAGGTCAATGTCAAACTAGCCATAGCTGAGTTAAGAAGGTGTGGACTGAAGCTGTGGAATAAGAAGAAAAAAATGAAGGTCGTCGGAAAATACTATGGATAGACGGAAGTTGTGCACGCTACAATTAAAGAAACAGCATACGATTCAGGCATGATCCAGTGTAGGCAACAGCTTTGAGGCATGACATTTTTATCAACAAAACATGGTTTTAATGAGATCACAATATCCAGTGTTTCTAGGCAATGGCTTGGACAGTGGGTCTCCACTCATATTGAATAAAGACCTTTTCTTACAAAAGAACATGAAACAACTCTTGACGATCATGATACCTTCCCCATTTGCTCACATGTCTGTGATTCGTCAATGTAGTATATCCGAAAGAAACGGCACTGCATACGACCATCTACTGAGTACAGAATCATCACTAGTAACTACAATACTCAGTACAGAGTCATCACTAGTAGCTATAGAGTCATTATGTTTGTAAGTACCATAGATCACTTTGGCTTCCCTGTTCACGGAGGTATTGACTTTTTCAAAAAAAATAATAGAAAGAAGATGTATACTTCATATAAATAGTTGCAAGGAGTTGAATTCATAATTGGCCATATTTCTGCTTCTTTGAAACATTGTTTCCACTACTTTTTTCTTTATAACTTAGAATAGCACATGCAAAGATATTGTGAATCAAAGTCATGTTTTAACAGTTTCAACCTCTAATTCTTGTCATTCACCTTCATTTTTCAAGCTCTGGGGAAACGGTACTTCAAGCATTGTCTCCAATCTTTCTACGGCTAATTGCTTATCTCTAGAAATTTAAATTTCCTATTAGATCACCATTGCTGTACCAGTTCAGTTTGGGTATAACCCCAAGATATCGCCAACCATCATCATAAAAAAACTATCTAACATACAGAATACCACTCTATTCAGATAAATGCCCATGAGAAAATAATGCCATTATTAATGAAAAATAGCTGAGCAAGTGCGAAATTTAGAGAAAATCTGAAAGCTCACTAGTTGTGAGCTTAATTAATTTGATTTCATTAACCATTGCCTGACGAAAAACTTTTGATTATAAAGAATACTACTAAGGTTGACAAAAATATCTTACTTGTAACCTGCTGATTAAGTGATAGAATTTCCATTCTATCTCTAAGTGCAGAAGAACTTTTTGCCCGCACCACTCGCATACGTGCCAACCATGCACATTTATAAGCAACAGCAGCAGCTGCAAGATCCTTTGACCGTTCATAATTAACGGCACAAAATCTGCAACAAATTCAAACTTTGGTTACAATTTTGCACTATTTAGCCAAATTCTCAAATGCTCTCACACGCTCTATACAATTAACATGGATGCAGATTTTGTTATCGCATCTCGTCGCATTTACTAGCAGAGCCAAAAACTATGGAAACACTAAAACAAGGGGCACAAAGAGTGCCCCAACCCCTGAAAACAATGAGGTTAGGTAAATCACACGGACTACCAAACTCCCACAAACCCTACAATAATTTTCTTGAGGTTATGCACAGTTATCATAGCCTCGCTGCAATTTTATGCCCATTCACTCTAACTTGAAAATAGGGACTTAGTAATGAAGTAATATTACTCGCAAAGCTTTGCAGTGTCAACATAAATCATGATGGGGTGTTCGTTGTGCTCTCCACCTCCAGATTCTAGCATGGATGCTGCTTGAAGAAATTTGAATGCAGCCTGTAAATACAGGCCAGTGCTTTCTCGCTCCAGCGAAACCTTACCCTGGTATGAATCAGCTTAGAGCATTAAAATAATTGTCGTTGAAATCCTTTCCAAGTCACCATACAATCTTTTGCCTTGTTCACCTTTAATTTATCTGCATGATGCTTCAAGTTTCTAGCTTCTCGTAATGCGAGGGTTGCAGATGAGTGTCCATGCTCCTTCCCAAGAGGACTTGCACCTGATCGCCTCAAACTCGGTAAGGATGGTTTTAAGGAAGCTAGAACTTAAAAGTTATAGCAAGACCAGTGATAGTTACCATCATTTGGCCGTGGCCGTTTTGGTTTCTCTCTCTCTTTATCCTTCCCTCTCTCCTCTCTTGCTTCCTGTTCCTTCTCTCTTTCCTTTTCCCTTTCCTTCTCTTTCTCCTTTTTCCTCTCCCTTTCCCTCTCCTTCTCCTTCTCCTTCTCCTTCTCCCTTTCCCTTTCCCTTTCCCTCTCTCTCTCCCTTTCTCTCTCCTTCTCCTTCTCCTTCTCCTTCTCCTTCTCCTTCTCCCTATCCCTCTCTCTCTCCCTCTCCTTTTCCCTCTCCCTCTCCCTTTCCTTCTCCCTCTCCTTTTCCCTCTCCTTCTCCCTCTCCCTCTCCCTCTCCCTCTCTCTCTCCCTCTCCCTCTCCTTCTCCTTCTCCTTCTCCTTCTCCTTCTCCTTCTCCTTCTCTCTCTCTCGCTCTTTCTCCCGCTCTCTCTCCTTCTCCCTTTCTCTCTCTCTCTCTTTCTCTCTTTCTTTTAGTCTATCCTTTTCTTTCTCTCTTTCTTTTCCCCGCTCCTTTTGTCTCTCCTTTTCTTTCTCCCTAATTCGTTCTTTCTCTTTTTCCTTCCCTTTCCATTTTCCTTCTGCAACCTGATTGCGACCTGAATCCACATTCCCAAATTTTGTTTGGTTGGCATCATTTGCCATTAGTAAGTCTCCACGACCCATTTTAACATCTTCAAATGTATGGTGTGCATCAGCTGAACCTCTGCTCTTGCTGGTGACAGTTTCACTGAGAGTAGTAGAAGGAATCTTCCTCTTCTTGCCTAGAACTAGCTTACTCTTATCATTAGTTCTAATATCTTGACTATAATTCGTAATTGTCGCAGGTGCAACAGCAGCAATATTTACTGGAAATATAGCCTGCTCAGCAGGAGGATCCACCAAAATAGCTTCTGATTGATGTGCTGTCGTATGGTAAAGCGATCGCGTTGCTTCAGTGGTCACTTGGGCAGGCACAGTGCAACTATTCATTCCAGCTTGTCTGCAAATTTTTTTGAAAAATATCTCTGTACATAACAAAAACAAATTAACACAAACAAATGAACCCACTTTTGTACAACTTACAGCCAATCCATCATCTTGCAGGACCACGTTTTGGGTAAAACGTCAGCTTCAAGTCCAGGAGGAAGAAGGCGCCACTCGTCACATTTATCACACATCACCCAGTTTTCAGTGATGAAAGCTACAGAAGGTGGTAAACCCCCTGGGTCATGGAGTTGTCCAGATGCATCTAGTTGATTATAAAGTGGAGTTTGAAAGCTCGGTTCAGCTGATTTGATAGCATCTTGTGATAATGGATCATTATACAATCTAGAATATTCTTTAGTGGAAAACTCGGATTTTATGCGATCCTTGAGTTTGTCCTTTTTCTTGGGCTCAATTGTCTCCACTTTCTGCAATTTGATTACTTCACTCTGTTGTAATTCCTTGCTTACTGATTTTGGGTTATTCACTACTTCTTTTGTTGGTTCCATATTTAAGGAATGCCGTGAAGAATCTCGTGTTGCTTTCTCTTTAACATGTTTGTCTTTTCCAGAGCTTTTCCTTGCTTCTTTGAAGAACTCTTTTCCCTTGTCTTTAGAAGAACTTGCAGATGCATGAGCTTCCTTAGATGACTCCTTTGATCGTTTTAGTATCTCACTTGCATCCTTTGGAGTCTCCTTGCTGGTCACAGACATGTCAACAGGAACTAACACAGATTTTCCTGGTTTACTATTTTTTAACATCGACTTCTTGGTATCATGATTCATATTTGTCTTCTCCTCAAACATAGTGCTGCTCCCCTTCATAGAAAACTTCTTTTTACCTTCCCCATGCTCCATATTTACCTCACTTTGTCTTCTCTCTGGAATTCCTGTTTCAAATGAGGAAGCTTCTTTGATCACTTCTCTCGACTGGAGACAAGTACCAGCTGGTTCAGTCATGCTATCATGCGATGATGTAGGTGCTGGCTTCTCAATCCTCCGACTCTTTGACAGGTTGGATTCGGCCTCTTTGCGTGGCTCATAAGGAGAGCAGAAATCCTTTGGCAAGTGTTCTCCTTCGTGTGAAAGATAATCAGATGGCACTTTATCCAACTTCGATTCCCTGTATGATGCAAAAGATTTAACTCCTGTACTGGATTCGCTCACAGCATCTTTGGCTTGTCTTTCCTGCCCAATATCAATAAGCTTTGAAGAAGGTTTAGTGTGCTTATTGACTTCTTCTGAATTTCCCTTGTCTCTTTCTGTTTTGGCTTTCTTCCACTCATGATCAAAATTCATTAAGTTATCATCCTTTCTTTCGCTCATATTTTCTCTAGTTTTGTCTTTGCGATTTTTCAACTTCCCATAGAAGTCCACTGTTTTTGTCAAATTGGACTCAATTCCAATTTCCATCTTCATCGGGCAAGGAGAATAAGCTTTCTCTGACCATAGTCTTTGCTTTTGCAGAAAAGGTTCCTCGATTAGATTTTGCGGAAATGGTGAAAGCAACTTTCCATCTGGAATGTGGTGCGATGTCATAATCTGTCCAAAACATAGTGTTATCAAGCACAACCTTCATTATGAACACATTAACACTCTTGAGTTCAAGTGATACAATTCATAGTTACCCTAATCATTGTCAATGGTGTCCTGTCAGGGCTTGAATCCACATCAGAATCCGATCTTTGATCCCCACGTTCAGTGCCATCATCGTCATCTTCATCTTCATCATCAGAACCAGAAGAAGTGTTACTGAGACCAAAATCACTATATACTGTGGGATTCTTTTTCCTTTCACTCGTATCGGATGCCATTTTAATCCTCAGCATAACCTTCTTTGGAGGATTAGCATTCTCACTAATTTTTGATGTAAGACATGAGTTATCTGCATTAGCCTTCTTCTGACTCACAGATCCAGGATCCTTGTTTCCAGTCTCTGAAGTTGTCGTTCCAAAGCCTACTTTGCAGTTGTTAATCCCGGACGAAGGACATGATGCCATTCGCTTCATTCTCTGACAAGCCAATCAGGGATGATAAGTGCTTCCTTACCATTGAAAAAAATATCACATACCATTACCCAGGATAGTTTAATAGATTACCTCAACAATACCCTCACTTGGAGACTTCTTTCCGCGACCATAGGCATCAACAGCTCCAGTACTTGGAGGCTTCTCCTGATGAAGAACTGAAGGAACTCGTTCATGAGTGGGCAAAAATGACCCATAATCTCCATACTTTGAACCTGGGAACAAAAATAACATTATGAAAATACCGGCATTGTTAGAAATGACTTTGATGCTAAGGCAAGGTAATCTGGTCGTCCATAACACATTACAAAAAATGGATTCATTCAGAATTTTCCCACTTCCAACTACACCAGAGACAGACATCATATCATTGCATTAGGAGTAACAGACATTAACATTTCATTGTGGCATGCAACTACATCTTCACCATCCAAATCCAACATCATTGAAGTTTGATTATAATCTTACCACAACCCTTATCTGAAAGAAACCAGAAAATTAGGAAAATGACGATGGCTTATTTCAGACCATAGGAACCTCGCCTTGGGACACACGATTGTCACAAAGCACTCTTCTCAGCACTCTTCTTAGCCATGAAGTAGCAATTTTAAAATGACAGCAAAATGTGAAAATAAAATCTGAAATGAAACATTAAGCTGGTTTCCAAATTACACTCTTTGGATCTTCTGAGGTCATGCCGCAAAATATTTCGCACACCATGAGCCTGATCTTGTGATCAAGTAGAGAAACAATGAACTCTCCTAGTCTCAGGTTCGTGCTCAAGTGCCATATGTTGTCAAATTCACTGTATTGAACTGTGTCAGTTTCATCCTCCTAACTTCAGATTCCCACCATCAGCCAGCCATAGAGATATCACCCATCTGCCCAATGAATTATCCATTGTGTTTCTGTCTGCTTCAAGTATAATTCCTCCCATGAAGGTTTCACAAAACATTATTGTAATCTCACATGAATGTGATTTCTTGGTCTCATAAGCCGTTTTTACCTTTCCAACATGCTAATGTAGCAATTTCACCTATTTCATGCATGCTCTCTAGCCCTGACTGTTAGTGCCATCATGACTTCTTCATCACTTCATGCAGAACGCTTCTACAGCTCTGCATTCTGCCTGCTCATGTTCCTCTTTGACCTCCTCAAAACTGATCTGCCAGCCCATTGCTCTAACACTGTCACTTGGTTTAACTGCTGCACAATCTCCTCAATGCTGTGTTTGCCACCTGCACATCCACCTATATTGTCACCCCAACTGCATCACACTACCAGGGGGACGTGCCACTGATATCAGCAAAGGACTCTCTGGAACCCTCCTCACAAAGATAGCCGACAAGATTTAACATTTAACGCACTTTCCAGAAGGACTTACACAAACTGGGCAAGTAATGTCTATAAACTTCATGATGCTCACAAAGTGATAAGCCAACTTGGAGCTCCCTCCCAGCAGATAGAGATCAACACAGAAGACCACTTTGCATAGCTAGGGCCAGCAGATAGTGAAAGTTATGTGAAGGAGAGAAAGAAATAAGTACTTTGTGTAAACATGATCGACCTACAAGGGCTAGAGAAAAGTTTACCTCGCTCAGAACACTACCCTCCCATAGATTATGGTGAATACTGAACACTCACTTTGGCAGATGGTCAAGCTTCGGAAACATACGGAATGCATCCTAAGGTCAACCCGTGATGCAAAAGTTTCACAACAATCACCTCTTCCATAGGCCCACACTTCCAGCAAATAATGTACAAACAATGACAACCAACGACGATCATAACAGAGAGTTCCAGGGCACAAAGGGGCACAGAATATATGACATCAGAATATAGAGATCATTAAAAGCAAAGTCCAATGAAAGAAAACTCATCATTGCCCTAGTGCACCCAGATGCAACTGTTGAGCATCAATTTTGCCTCGTTCAGCCATTGAACAGCACATCCCATCACATCCGCACATCTCCAAATACATATTAGCTCTGCAGTTTATGCTCCATAAAACCATCTCAAGAATCACCACCATCTGGTAATCCACCCCATGCATTAGATCATTAAAATGGATCTTCGACCTCAAATAGTATGGATAAATGTACACATATTTATAGCCATGCTTTTTCTTACTGACTTATTTTGGCCTCTAATTTGACTTAGCATACTATGAAGGAAATACCAAAAATGCTGATGGGACGAAACTATCCCCAAAATGTTAGCTTTTGCAACTATTGTGAATGTAAAAGCCCACAGAAACAGTTGATATGCTGTCTTACCAAGCTGAAGACCTAAATTTCTTTGGGCGAAAAGAAAAAACCTGATTTTTTCAGCATGGAGATTTTCCAAATCGACTTCCTTTTAACTTGGAACGTGTTTTTAAACCTCGTATACATCAACAGCCACAGAATCATACCTCTAATACCAAAGATGCCCCAAGAAATCAAATGCTACCTGTAAAAATGGGAATTGCTCTGCGAAAACCGCATGCGGGAAGACCCATTGAAAACGGGAGCTTAGCCCTGCATATAGATGTCCACACTGGTGTTCTATACAACCAAAGTGGCAATGCTACAGGACAAGTAATAAGCCAGTTGATATTATTCTGAGTGACTTGATACCATACACAAAATGGGCAGGTTCCAGCCTTTTTCATAGTGCATCTCTTAACGATAGTCCACTAACCATATGCCTCCAAACAATATAAATCTCTCTCCGTCTGTCTCTCGCTCAATACCTAGATTTTCGTTTGAAACGACGCCCTGAAACGCCTTTTGCATATCACCCAAGACCATGGATAGTTTCTCATCCTGCAACAAATCAATGCAAGCACAGGAAGAAACAAAGGAATTCGTGTCAGAAGAATCTTGGCAAGGATTATATGACAGGAATTAGAGCTTTATTGCTGATATATCAAAGATTGAACCACATGTGCTTCGGACGAAATCACGAAAGTAAGCCGGCAGCCAATGTCATGACTAGGCTCTGATGCGAGAAAAAAGGTCGATGTTCCTCTCATCACAATACTCTCTTACGAGGTAGGAGAACGCGGTGTCCGGATCGTAGATGGAGTCGGGATCGTCGCAAGCTTCGCCCTCTTCGAGCTCGTGGTCTCCCATTGGAGCTTCCGCCCTCGGAATCGCACCAGGAAAGGAGTGGTGAGGGGGCGCTAGCCTGCTGCATCAGACATGGGGGGAGGCGATGGAGGCCTAGAACTGAGGCAGAGGATCGATTCCAAAGGGAAATTGGGTCTGCCGGGGGGGGGGGGGTTTCTCCCCAAATTTGGGTCTGCGGATAGGTTTCCCAGAGGGGGGGGGGGGAGAAAAGACAATGAAGGTGAACAGCGGCGGAGGCGATGGCGAGGAAGGGTTTGGATCGCCGATCAGGGAACGAGATTGCGAGCAGAGAGAGAGAAAGAGAGAGAGCTTAGCGATCGCAGCAGAAGACAGGAAGCAGAGACGAGAGCGAAGGAGACAGTATCTCGCCCAACAGCCATTCACACATACGGCATACACACGCATGCACATACATACATACATGCACATCCATACATGCACATCCATGCATGCACATCTACACATGCACATCCATGCATGCGCATGCGCATACATACATGCACATGCACGCGCATGCGCATACATACATGCATGCGCATGTACATACATGCGCACGCATGCATGCCCACATCGCTGGCACATGCATGCAGGCGCATGTACATACACACACGCAGGTTCACATCCATGCACGCATGCCCACATGCATGCGCACATGCATGCGCACGCATGCACGCATGCATACGCAGGGACGTAGACACATGTGCGCACATGTGCACATGCATGCATGCGCGTCTACATACATACCCACACGCGCCCACATCCATGCGCATGCGCATGCGCACGTGCGACAGACGGAAACGCGCGCGCGCGCATGCGTCCGTCTTGAATGCACATGCACCATGTATGACATGCACGAACGCATGTGCACATGCACTTTTGCGCCCCCGCACATGCATACACATGCCTAGGACACATGCATACACATGCC
>JBBBWG010007125.1:9702-25645 GCA_037176905.1 Azolla pinnata | reverse complement strand
CACCATCTATATTGGCGCAACTCGGTCAATGTTTTGTGGCAATGCTTATCATGGACACATGGCAGTACTTTGTGCATCGTTACATGCATCACAACAAGTTCTTGTATAGGCATATCCATTCAAAGCACCATAAACTGGTAGTTCCTTACGCCTTTGGTGCTTTGTACAATCACCCACTAGAGGGGCTGTTACTGGATACAGTGGGGGGTGCTATCTGTTTCCTGATGTCGGGGATGACCCCAAGAACAGCCGTGTTCTTTTTCTGCTTTGCAACCATAAAAACTGTCGATGACCACTGTGGACTATGGCTGCCTGGGAACCCCTTCCACCTGCTTTTCCATAACAACTCGGCCTACCATGACATCCACCATCAACTCTATGGTGCCAAGTACAATTTCTCTCAGCCTTTCTTTGTGGTATGGGATAAGCTTCTTGGAACTTACATGCCATACAAGATTGTAGAGAGGGCAGAAGGGGGCCTAGAGGCTCGGCCAGCTAAGGATGTTAAGTGAAAACACAAGCTGGTGTGTGTTGATCTTAAGAAAGGAGGCTATGTTTACCCTGGGATATACTTGTATCCAATCCCGGGAAGGCCTGGAATGTTGCTGCTGCTTCTCCTTGCAGATGCTTTTGAGGGGATTCTTTAATTCTCGTGCAACATACGTCTGGGGAGAAGGCTATATATTTCCAAGGTTTTATCGACTTCACTACCTCTTCTGCTGAAGGGCTCGTCTTGAAGCATAGAGAGCCAGACATACATAGCTTACCTACATACATTCATACATACATACATACATAAATACATACATACTTCCATATACATAGACATACATAAAGGAAAGAAAAGCGTACACATCTTATTCTGTTGTACTAAATATGGACAAAAAGGGACGAGACGTTATAATGCTCATTTGTTTTAGTTCCTGTTGGTTTCCATGACGCCCGAGGGCTTTCATGCCATGGGTTACAACCTTGTGTTGATGTATAATGAAATACGGGGTTCCATGAAGTATATAATACATGCTTCCAACTTGATACCTGGTTTTAATTCGCTTCAATAGTGTGCTTTTGCTTGATGGTCTTATAACTTCACATGTATTTGTTAACGTAGTTAAGTGGAAGTTTTAATGTCTAATCTTGGATGTGTTGTTATAATGAGGGAATGAATGGTAAACTGTCCAGAGCATGGGGCTCAATGAAGTGATTGCAATTTGTGAGGGCTAATCTGAATTTCAGTTAGTATCTGTTAAGATCTTATTGGCACTGTATCCATCAGAGTAGACTGGCTTCTGCAGCAAACAGTGAAAGTCAAATTTCTAAATGATGATTGAAAATGTATGAAACTTACCATCAAAACATGGATCAGAATGGAATTACTTTCAGGTGTGATATTTTTAACAGGTAGCGGCAAACTGATATGTTTAACTGGTAGAGTCCATCAGTTTCTCTGGCCAGAATTGAACATATGGAGCTGAAATAAAGATGTCCTTGCAAGTTGGCGTTCTCATGTTAGTTGGAAGTTCTTAACTGTTCTAGAGATTGGAAACTAGATCATCTTCTGATAACTTTTATAGTCAATCATATTATTTTTGTGAGGTGGTTGCTGGTTCCCTTTGTTAGGTACAAGCGTCACTCTAAAATTCAAATCTATGGCTTTTCTGTTGCCTTTGCATTTTTTGCATGTATTAGGTTGGTTATGTGTCATAATCATCGCTTTCTTTGCCTTTCCTTAAGTTGCCAATGTTATATGTCATCGATCTCCATGATTAGCACATCTTACCTTGATTTGTTTTGCAGATTTGGATTGATCTGAATGTTACCATTATGCCTAATACGATAGAATCAAGTTTAGTCCCAAGCCCTAGAGTCAAATGCGCTTTGATTTGGACTAGTAGCACCAGTTAGCACATGTTTCCTCCAATAGGTATTTAATTCGTAACCTTATAGATGATTCAACAATCCGCCGTGGGCTAAAGTAGCCATTAAGCCTATCTATTATTGGATAGCAGTTTCAAAGATAAATCCAAATATGTCAGCATTTGGATGCCACGATGTCTTGAAGAATGATTTAATGCCACTAACCTTTGGATCATGATTCTCCTAAAGTTCTCTCTCTAAAGTGATCTGGAATCGAAAATGACATCGATGTTCCAAATGATAAAATCCACTTGTCTACTCCTTCCTTTTGAGTAGTAGGGCTGGCTGGTTGAATTAAAAAACCCTAATTAATGAAAGTCAATGAAATAAAAGACAAGCTTTGGAATCCGAAAGTCGTATGTACTCGAAAGTGTCAATATATATCCTTCTCCCCCACGCGAAGAAACTTGGACGCCAAGACATTGAAATCATTAATGTAATAGTGCCACTCATGAGTGGATTATGTGCATATATGTATGTATGAAATGCTCTTTCATTTGGATTAGCACCAAAACTATGCGACTATGAGCATAAACTAGTTTACTATTGTCAACATTCTACCACATTTAGGGGTAGTAAGGGCCAGTTTCAATCAGTAACAATGTCCATCAGGAAAAAACACATGGAGATATATGATAAGAGCAAGTCACATTTCCTCTTTATCCATCAGATAGTGAAGATGGTGCTCTGCCATATGTAGCACCATACATAATGTAAAAACATAGGAAAAAGAAGTCATTTGTGCATTATTGCCAAATTGTCAAGCCTAATGTCCACATATATGAGCTACTTTGATGTCTCAATTCGTCAAACTGCCCCTTGATATGCTGATTGCTGATCGCCATGCCTTCAAGGACAGATGTTGAAGAGCACACACCATGCCTTCAAACACCGAGAACTAAATGTTTCTAACAGCAAGTAATTTCGAACATCTTACCTTCTTGATCGCTGAGCTGAGCTTCTCCCATGGAGGAACCCACACCAAATTGTGCTGCTTGAGGGTTGAGCCAAAGACGGACTTTATGATTCAAGACACATTCGAAGGAGATAATGGTCCTCTTGGTTGCTAGCTGCCTCAGTCAGTTGACTAATACATGCACAAAAGAACTAAATCTTTCAGATCTTCCTTGTATGCAGAGTGATGGAACTGTTCATTCATCACAAACCAAACTTGGGTAATTCTGAACATTTGAGGAGACAAATGATACTTGCGAAATTTAATCATGCGATTTCAGGATGCAATTTAGAGGCAAGTAAAAAGAGATGCTTTCCTGAGACAGTACTACACAAACCAGAATAATCACAGTACCAACAGTAGGAAATCATCACTACTGTCAAATAGCCAGAACGGGGTAATAAATATGGGCACAAGTGCAATTGATAAAATAACTTCTCCTGGTTCCGGTCAGCTGATCCTTCTGATGCTTCACAAGATAAACCATATACAAGGCAATGGTGACTCGTCAGCTGTCACAAGAAATGAGCAACAATCCACTAAGCCAAGACACATCAAATGTCCAGCTTGAAACTTTAGGCTGAGAAACCGAGTTGGAGATCCATCACCTGGTACTTTAGAAAGCATCCTAGACAGTATGTAGGTCTGAAGGTCATTCTATTATGTGGCTTGAAGTTATCTCTCAAATATTGGGGCACTCCATCATCAGCCTATGCGATGACCGTAGACTTGGATCTGGACTTTTGTCTTTGGTAAGCCTTTCGAAATGACCTGGTAAAAAATGGGGATACACATCATACAAAACAATTTACATCTTCGTATCTGTTCAAAATATTGCCAGACTCAAAATGTGTCATCGAAGGTAGAAGACGCTGACGCATTATTCACCTTCCAAAACAGAATGGCTAGGGTGTTCCAAATATACATGTTTGTACATGGACAAACACCAAAAGTTACAACCTGTCACTTGTCACTGTCACTATTTTTACCGCTATGAAGTTGCTACTTTCAGTTCTTCTGTATCGATGCCTTCATCTTCGGTTTCTGTATGTGAAACCAGGGAGACTGATGTCACTTTGTCGTCTTCTTCCAACCTCATTAATCTCACACCTCTGCATAGAAAATGGCAAAACGCTGCTATGTTAGTAAGACATTTAATGGTATTATAATTTTTACTCTTTTCTGAACACTCTTGCTTGTCTCAGAATAAGCAGAATGCTTTGTATGTTAATTTTGGTCTGAATCAGCTTTTACGCTATCAGCTCCCCATAATATTTTACGCATCTCTAAAGGAAAGGCCAAAAGTTATTAGTATATTTCGACACATCCTTGCTTACTTCTATTCATTGATAATGGGCGTTGAATTAATTAAATAATAAGAAACTAATGAGTTGTATGAGAAAGCAGATATGCTAGAATTTGAGGCACTCACTTTGCCATTCTTCGAATGCGTACAGGGATTTGACTTAGTTTCATTCTGTTTAAAATGCCTCCATGGCTGCCAATGACCACCTCTTTTTCCACTCCATTTTCTGAAAAAAAAGCATGGATTCCTAGTTAAATGGGTTATGGACAAGGAAACAAAGATATAATTGTTGACACAAGCAATCGTGAAGCTTTACTGCATACCTGAAACTCCATTGTCAACTACAAAAACTGCTGCTAGTTGATCGCCCTCTTGGATAAACTACAGGTTGCGCCAGAATTTTGTTATTGCTGCAACATAAGGAAAACGGATATCTATTCAGATCATACGTACTTTACAGCCAACAAGGCCAGTTCTGCTCAGTCGGCTTGGAGTAAATTCCTTCAGTGGCACACGCATCCCAAACCCATTTTCAGTAACAAACAGCAGCCAAGGACCATCTGTATCACGCTCCCTAAAATAGAAAGAGTACTTTCGCTTGAAGTTTATAGCAAGAGCAAAACACAATGGCATACTCTTAACAGATACTAACTGAAATTCAGATTACCCCTCACAAATTGCACTCACTGGATTGCGCCCCATTTACACAAGTGGGACAAACACAATCACCAGTAGCAGTCAACTCATAGAATCATAGTTCACTTACTCTAAGTGATCAACGACTGAGGCAGGTACAATATCCATTGTAGCCATTCTGTCTTCATTTTTTAATTTCATTGATTTCACACCCCTAGAAGTCCTTCCTGTTGCACGAAACTGAAGCATGCAGTTTAATAAGTTTCCAAGTATTCATGATGAAGAAAAGCTACATAATATTACTTACAATGGTAGCATCACATATCACTCTCAAGACTAACCCATTTCTTGATCCCATGACTATACTATCTCCATCAGCAGCTGATTTTACCCATTTCAATTCATCCCCAGGGACCTGACATCAATCTCAGTTAAATATTGCAAGGTTAGATGATCCCTAAGGGACCTGACAATACAATACAGAAGAAACATATACCAGCTGTATGGCTACAATCCCAGATGATCTTATTGCTGAGAAAGTAGCCAAAGGTGTACGCTTAATAAACCCACGAGCAGTCAACATGACAAGATATTCAGAATCCTTGAAACTAGATACAGATTTGACTGATGTTATCCTCTCTCCAGGTGGAATTGGTAGAATCTGAAAGGAAATCCAGGAGCAATAAGCAAATGTGCAGCAAAAAAAAATTTAAACCATAAGAAAAATAGAGTTCTTTAGCACCTGTACAAGTGGACTGCCAATCGCAGTGCGCGAACATTCTGGTATTTGGTAGGCTCGAGTAGAATACACAATTCCCTTCTCACTACAACACCGCAAAATATTACATTTACATAATGGCAACGCCATACTAAATAGAACAGACTCTTCAAACTATGAGATGGCACCAGGGAAATTGATCATTTTCAATAGATAGTGCCAAACATGCCTAAAACCCCGATGCTATTCAGCATATCGAAAACAAAACATAAATAAAGGAAAGCAAAATGTAAATGAAATCTGTATAAAACTGGCAACAAAACATAATTCTACAGCAAGTCACATGTTCATTACCTGAAGAAAAGAAGATAATCATGTGTTTTACAAACAAAAAACTTTGAGAGTGCATCATCAGCTTTCAATTTCCCAGCAGCCTTTCCAGCAGTACCTCTATTCTGTGCTGAAAATGTGTCAGGCCGCAGGCGTTTGATGTAACCCTTCTCAGTAAGAATCTGGTATTTGAACAGTAATATTATCATCAGGAGTAAACCCAAAACAAGCATGAGCTGCTGAAATATCATTGGCTATCACGTACCACCAAAGCTTCCTCATTAGCTATCACATCAATGTCATTCAAGACACCAGTATCATCCAGTAATATAGTCCTTCGAGGGGTTGCAAACTCTTTTTTAAGGGCAAGAGCTTCCTTTTCAACCACCTGTAAACACACAAAAAGAATTAAGAATAAAAGAGACAGTTTTCAGTAACATGGTCTCCTGATTTATATTATCAATATCACCTGCAAAATCCTTTGCCTACTAGAGAGCAGCAGCTTTAGATTGGTTATTTCTGTCATAAGCATGTTATGCTCCTGGATAAACTTCCCCCTCTGCAGTCCATAACATATTTCTGGTTTAGACGTTTTTCACTTTGCAAGCAAAGGACAAAAAAAGAGGATATAAGATTTAGACCTCTAATCCTGTAAGCTTACGCAGAGCCATGCTCAACAGGGCATCAGACTGAATGCTAGACAAACCAAACTCTGAAGGAAAACCAACAACACAGACATGAGCTCCGATTTGCTAATTAATAAGCAAATCACTTAGCAATGAGCTAAACACACTGTTTGACAGTTCAATCATAATTATTCTAGATGACTGCTACAGTTGGAAATCTTGGACATGAGAGCCATATAATCAAGGAAATGCCATGTGTCACATCTGCTGCACTCGAATTTCTTTACCCATAGGTCTTCATATCATCTCAATTTACTTATCTTGAGAAGATTAAATGCCCACAAATTGTTTTTCTGGGAATTATAAACGGGAAATGCCCTGATAGCAACATCCAATCTTAATCATTTGGATAAACACAAACAAAGAATCGAGTAACTGATGGTGCTGCAAAATGAAAGCAGCGTTTAAAAGCTTGTTAAGACTGAAATAAAACAAAAAGAATAATGATTCCCATAGTAAGATGGTGACACAGCAAGAGTATTGTAGATTCATAAAATAGGGCAACAATTTTGATAAAAAAAGACTCACATGGAATTCTCAAAGACTATTGTTATTGGCAGAAATGATATGATTATCATTACCGACAGATATGCATCAATAGAGAAGATATCTCTATCACAACAGTATGCAAAAGGGCTATCCTACACATTAGGCCTTCCTAATGACTGTGGCCTGTTGTAGTTTTCACACTGATGTTAATGCCACGTTTACTACAAATAATTTACAAGAGAAAACTTCTCATGCACTTAAGTAGAACTTTTCCATAATGGTATGGACAAATCGACTCTTATACAACAAGCTTCCATCTACCATCTTGTTTGTCTTCAGCTACTAAATCAACTTTGAGATTAACAAGTGGAAGGTCGATGCATCAAAGATGCATTATGGAAGCTTCCATGTTCTGATTGTCCAGATAATTCTGAGACATCCCCAGATCTATTAATTTTGATCAATGATTTTCCATCTTGCAAAATGTTCTACTTTCGTTGTATCATGAATAATATAACAAGATACTTATAGGCACAGAATTAATTGGATACCCCCGAAGACACAATCATCATTGAGAATTCCACAGACATAATACTATTGAATATCAAATGATCCCTCAGCAAGTAAAACAATTTATTGAATGGGTAATCACCAACTGCACATACCATGCTGAAGAGATTCAATTGCCATTCGAGTGTCCTTGGCATTCTTTATCATATTCACAAGCTTATCCAGGTTTTCTAAACCAATTAATATTCCCTGCAGAAAAAATCATAATCCCAAAAGAAACCGAGAAATTTAATACTTATTGAAGCCAGCGGACCCACCAGATAAGAAAAAAAATGTGCACATAAGTTTTACATGAGACAGCTACTAAAGGTATCACTTTTCTATATGATGGAAAGTAGGACATATGATTTCTCTGACTATGATATTCTCAAATACGACAATATTCCATCGTAAACAGACAAATTACACTTACATTAATTATAAGTAATCACAGTAACCACAAAAGCATTCATTTACCAACAAGAGGCTTTATCGGGAAACTACATTCAGGAAAATAGGGGGACTACTGAGTTCCGAAAATCAGATCAGCAAACGATTGTGAACTCTGTAGGGTATAGTATGGGAGTATGTTTGCCTTTAGAGATTTCAAAAAGAGCCAATATAGTTTATCCGAGCTAGAAGTTTGCAGAGGAAATAAATCTACCTCAAATTTACTATCAACACAATTACCAAACGACATAAAATGTAAGGCAACATTCAAAAAAGACCTGCACAATGTGATCCCTTTCTTCTGCTTGCCTTAGCTGAAACTTTGCTCTCCTCTCAATGATGCTGCATCTGAAGTTTAGAAATACCTAGCTCATGTAGCAGTCATTAGTATCTTAATATTAACCAGCATAGCATAGTGTCTTCCTAAATTTATCCATATTTGGATATAAAAATTTTCCTATAATTCTTCAGAAATGGGTTTATCACAATATTCACCTGCAAATACTCCCTGAGACCTTGTAATTCAGGCTTGCCATCAATAATCCTACGAGCATTGCAAAAACAAACATGTAAGAAATCGAAGATGCATGGACGAAGTATCAATATATATTTATTTGATCAGAAGTTAAATAAGTAACAAATAATATAAGTGAATATCAATGTAATATAGAAGTTCCAGAAACATCCTCAAATATTTTCTCAGACTTGGTTTACTTTATAGATTCAACATGAGATGAATATGTGTATCATGAGATGAATGTGTAAGCATTTGGCCCAAACTACAAAACAGACAAACAATATATAAAATCTTGATCTTATAAGTAATACCCAAATTCTATGGTTAGAGACAGTCTGCATATGAAAACAGAAATCATTACATTCAAGACTTGTAACTAAATAGTGCAGCTTACCCAACCATATTGCATCCAAAGGAAACTTGCAAAGGTGTATGTTTGTAGAGGTTGTTAAGAACCACTTCCGGATTTGAGCCTCTTTTAACCTAAAAAAGATCATTCTAATTGTGAAAACTGGCAAAACATCCATCAAAAAGGAACTTTTGATAAAAGCTATCATTATTACTGGGGCCAGACTCAAGGGAATAGACCTCAATCACCACACGCATTCCTGTACGGTCACTTTCATCCCGAACATCACTAATACCTTCCAAAATCTGCAACAAATATTAAACCAACCTTTCTATCATGCAACAACTTCCCTTCAAATATGACTTCCGAAAGAAATTTAGCACAGCATCTCCAATTTGGAAAGATTTGACACATTTAAACAGTATAGACTTCGTTAAGAAACCATATCTTTTTGTCAAATCCTAACTTGCTCTAATGGCTCCATTTCAGCAATCAAATTTCATCAGAAAGCTTTAAAATAGTGCGGAAACCCAGTATACATTTAAACCGTGGAGCTATATTTTAATGGGACATTAAATGCCAGAAGTACATTCAAGGTCAAAGAACAGTCTATATTTGTTAACGGTAAGAAATTTCAGGGGTTTCACCTCTCACAGCAATATGTGGATATGTTAAATAGATAGATCAATGTTGAAGTCACCCTTTTTTATCTTCCATGCTTAGATAAAAAATAAATACACTTAACCTTAAGGACATGGATTTCCTGAGACATAGCACATGTAGATTATGGTGAGCAATCTTTACATGTAGCACTTAAAGAGCAGATTCAGGAAGCATACTTTCTGCTCAACAAGATCCGCAATTTTCTGTACAAACTTTGCTTTATTAGTTTGATAAGGCATCTGCAAATAGGAAGCAAAGTAGATTTAGCCCATCTTTATGCATCAAGGTAACTAGTGGAGAAAAAGGTATAACAGCAAACCTCTGTTACGGCGATGACACTCTTATTACTTTTAGTGTCCACATGCTCTATCACTGCCTTTCCTCTTATAGTCAATTTTCCTTTGCCAACCCTATAGGTCTCCACAATTCTATTTTCCGATTCCACATAGTAAAGTGGCAAGTTAATAGATATTTCAACATCCACGCGTGATTGTCAAACTATAAATCCATACCCCAAAGACCCAAGAATTTGACCACCAGTTGGAAAATCGGGCCCAGGCAAATGGTTCATGAGTTCTTGTACCTGATGATAATAGAAATAAAGGTAATTTTGACACATTGAAAATCATTAGAAAAATGAAGAGATTAAACGTGTAGATGTTTTATGGGAAAGAGATATCTGCTAAAGATTTTTTGCAACAAGCTTGTTGAACTTGAATAAAAAATTACATTACTGATAAAATCATCTAGAAGCTACACGCAAAACATGAACACCTTGTAGAGAATACTAGGAGTATCGATATAAGAAGCCTTTTCCGTACAAGCTCTCAAAAGGAAAAACTTTGAAAAGAACTCTAATTGATTTTAATACATGAAATAAAATAAAGTTCTGCAAAATGACCTTTACCAATACTTTCTTAGAAAACACGGCAACTAACTTTCTAATCAATGAGACATTCTCTGCTCCAGAGTACGCAAACGAAATATGAACGGTATAAGTAAAAGAATACGACTCATAATTATTAATCAGATGAACAATGAAGTATGGGAATAAATTGATCGGATAAACTTTGAAACCTTTTGAAGTACATGAGTAGAATAAGGGATAAATTAAACTCACAGATGCATTGGGATTGTGGATGAGAGCACATAATGCATCCACAATTTCACCCAAGTTATGGGGGGGTACATTTGTCGCCATGCCAACCTACAAACCGCCAATTGATTTATAAATCATCAACGATTAAGAAGCATTAAGAGTTGTGTATATACTTATGCATAACTAACCGCAATTCCAGATGCACCATTAAGAAGAAGATTAGGTAGACGTGCCGGTAAAACTGATGGTTCTGTTTGAGAGCCATCAAAATTTGAAACAAAATCCACCTACAACAGCAATCATCTTTTAGAAGATTTCCAGTAGATAACGACTGTAGGATCCTTTCAAATGTTTTGACAAGGTTACTCCCTGCTCCTATGTTTTTTCTAGAAGGACTACCTAGCTTTGCCCTTTGTTTTGATAAGATGATCGAGTTTAATGAATTTGCAAATGCTAGAAACTTAATATCACATTATAATTGAAATAAGCCACCACGCAAAAAGTCTCACAGTATCTTGCTCAAGATCTGTGAGAAGCATAGCCTCGGAGAGTGCCTGAAAAAGAAAATACAAAATTTCAGGGTTTTCCAAAATATTAAAGCAAACATACTGATGGCATACATTTAATTACCTTTCGCTTAATATTTATTAAAAGCTTACCTGAAGTCTGCACTCAGTGTAGCGCATGGCTGCTGGTGGATCAGCATCTATTGACCCAAAGTTACCATGTCCATTTATAAGAGGAGACCGTAACGAGAAATCCTACCAATAGCCAAAACATAAATGAAATAACATCAACCATTCTGTATCAGTAACAGGTAACACTACGAAGAAGGATTAAAAAACTCTCGTACAAGCAGTATTTATTGATTCAACGTTATATCTTACTTGGGCCATACGGACCAAGGCGTCGTAAACTGCAGTATCACCATGGGGATGAAACTTCCCAAGAACCTGTAGACACACCAATTACCTAACAGTTTCCATACAGTTTCCAATATGAGAATTGGATAATATGCTCTCACCTCTCCAACAACACGAGCAGACTTCTTGAATGGTTTCTTTGAAGAAAGACCTAGCTCATGCATAGCGAAACTGGAATAATCATGTATGAACCAATCAAGCCGATCACGTTTTGTACAAGATATGAGCATAAGCGCAAGCTATTTCACAACTTATATTCCTTCAATAAACCATTTTTTAATCTTTCCCTAATATCTAGCTTTAATGAATACTAAAGCTTCCAAAATTTACACACGTGGCTACAAAGAGACCATTAAATCAATCCCAAGAAAATTATATAGACGACTTTTTAGAGGCCAAAATTACCACAAGAGAAAGAAAATATACATCGTTGAAGAAAATGACCCAGAAATTTTGGAATTCGGATCATGAAATTTAGCAATCTAGATCTGAGAGTTAGGGTAATTAACAGCACAAATGTAGCGAGAGAATGTTTGAAATGGATCTACCAGTTGCTATTGCTACACTGGTGTTCATGTATAAAGGAGATTCACTATCAAGTAATAAATAAAACCTTTTCAAACTTGCACTAAACTCCAAAACTAAGTCTCCTCTTATATTTTCAGTGTTTTATCCTTCCTGCTACTCAACATTTAATGTACACTGCAAATCACATTTTTGGACGGGAAAGCTTATGGTCACTTTTGATTTACATAGCAATTCTACAACTTGAACGTCAAATCATATAGATGATTGTTTCTATGTATGGAAGTGTTCTTCATAGCTTATGCATCCTTTGAAGAAGCTTAAACATAAGCATCTGAACCTGTATAATTGGTCTTCGCAACCTAAAGTTCATTGATGAAAAGATACATAAGTGTTAATAGAGATTCAGTAAATTCGCACAGAAAAACATGCTTTATCATAAGCATACGACTGGACCCACATGTGGCATTCAGTGTACTTCAAGAAGCCTATCGCCAACAAGGTCAGCATAAGCACTTCAAGGTATTCAGTGTACATGAAGACCAAAAAACCTTTTACGCAAAACATGAATGTAGATAAAATGGAACATTTTTACAGTAATTTCAACATGCGAGCATGAGTATGACTGAATGAATGTAGAAACTGTTAGAACATTCGACTTACAGAATTCTTCGGTGAACAGGTTTTAAGCCATCACGAGCATCTGGCAACGCGCGACCAAGGAGAACAGAAAGAGCATAAGACAAGTACGATTCAGAGACCTCTTTGTGCAGCTCCACATGCTCAATCCTGCCCTCTTGGGGCTTTCTGCTCGCAGCTTCGTCAGACGAAGAAGAAGGCGAAGAAACATCGTCGCCTGCCTCTGCAGTGGAACCAGATGATCCTCCTTCAACACTGGCATTCATCCTCGTCGCAGGGTCTTCATCGACATTGACTCGATTATGGACATGCCGCATGGGAAAGAAACCGGGATACCACCTGGGAGATGGTCGGACGTGTTCCGACCTTCCCTGCAGGAACGGTTGCAGGATGCGAAGCTTTGACCTGAGAGCAGCTGTGGTGAGGAGTTCGTCGGAAAGGGGGAAGCTTGACTTGGCAATGAGGGAAGGGAAGCGATGGATGCAACCAAGCTGAAGGGACGCCATAGCCGGGCAGGAGGGAGAGCGGGGAGGGGGGGAGGAAGCGAACACGCAGAGGCGACGGTTGGAGAGACGCAATGCAGCGGCAGTCATGGGAGCATACGTCTCCCTGCTCTCTCTCTCTCTCTCTCTCTCTCGCTCCTTCTCTCTTCCTCCGCAGGTTTTTGGTTAGGGTTCTTCTTCTTCTTCTTCTTTCTTCTTCTTCTTCTTCTTTCTTCTTCTTCTTTCTTCTTCTTCTTCATTTTTCTTCTGAAATTCTGAAGATGAAGAAGAAGAGAAGTCTTTTCTGGCATTTCAACAGAAGAAGGAAGAGAATTCTGGCATTTCAACAAAAGAAGGAAGAGAATTCTGGCATTTCAACAAGAAGAAGAGAATGTCTTCTCCTCATTGTGAAAAGATTGTACATCCGTACTATTGGAATGTCTTGGTGCGATCGACGTGCGTGGAGAGAATACAGAGTTCCAAATGGAAGAAAAAGCCCTTTCGAACCGCCGATTTTTTTTTAACATATTCATGTTGCTTCATATATGCACTTTTGTATGCTTGATTCCTTCCACGGGTTGCTCATCCCTCGTGTCAATTGCCGCATATCGAGAGGTTCGTCTAGGAAGATATCAAAAAAGTTGAGAGTCTTGGATGTGAATTGATGCTCTTTGACCTCTTATGGTTGGTTCCACAAACTTATAATGATCGAACCTACACTTGGATCCTATAGAGAAGATCGTTAAACACGAAGGTGTTAGTTATACAGCCATGGACCCCTCCGACTTCATCAAATGGACTAACCACAAACACTTTTGAAGTAGTGTGCAACATGGGCAACAAGGATTCCATTTAATTAATACATGGGTCTTCATCACACCCCCCGATTGACTTGGAAGGGTAAATTATGCAGATATTACTGCGAACAAGAATAAAAAATTCGAAACAACGCTAGTATCAGGACATAAAACACGGAAAATTAGAATGAATATTCCAATGTTACAAAGGTTCAGATACAAGTGTGTACAAGTACGGCTCCCAAAAAGTCATTTGTAAAACATAATGCCTCAAATGGTTGTTTGTCATCAAGCTAAAGTGATCATACTATTATGTATAATGTAGGTCAAGGAATTCCAACTGTCGAGGGGTCCATAACAAAGAGAGTTTTTGGTTAGCAAGCTTTTCAATTTCTTCTGAATTTCAGAGAATGTGAATTGCCGCAGAATCTCTGATGATTTTGAATAGACTTCTATATTACATGCCGAAAACCACATTACACATCAAATAGAAGCAATAATAGAACTGCTGGAAGGAAAGAAGTATCCAAGGAAGAATCTCAAATGCATAAACTTTGCTCAACCAAGCTGCCCACCGCTATCTATAGTGTATTTACCTCGTCATGCATATAATGGTTTAGAAAGTTTTTCTATTATATCTAAGCATTTCCTTCCTTGATTTCAATTAGTAAGAACATTATTGCACGGCACTTTGCCTCATACTTGGCCACATCTTCTGTCCATACAAACTTATCCAATCTTTTCTCATGAAAGTTTGGATGTAGCTAAGCACTTGGGAGGGAGTAAAAGTAAGAGAGCACTTAATTCTTCACATCCTTGTACTGGCCACTTGAACAGCAAGCATTGAACAAGTTAAACCATTCAAATCAGAAAGAAACAACAATTCACATAAACAGAAAACACGAATCATATGGCTGAATTATTTAGTTATGTTATCATCAATTAACAACAAAGAAGTTTATAAGACACAATAACCTGCAATGGCTATCATTCAGATAACAATGCAATGGGTGATATTAAAGGTAAGTATCTGAACACTGATGCAACAAAAAGACATTGAAATTGGCACACAGAGGGCACATGAAACCCCACTGTTACAGGAACACAACTCAATGCTCTAACATGACTTTGGACCATATCAACTCATCAACCGCACCACATCAAACTGGCTTGATCCAGGGTCCTAACTTTAATTGGACCAGGAGTATAGGAAATGGTATAAACAATGATTACTCAACATGTACCCATTGTCTAGAAGTTCCATGTATCAATCTCAATTGAACTGATAATTGATGTAAGTAATGTGTCCTTAGATATTTTACCATTAACTCCTTCCAGAGTAGCAATTACCTCAGTTGTGCTGCAGGTATACATCCATCCCACTAGAAAACTCTGAAGAGTGAATACCTTGACCTAGCTCACTCTTCTAAAAACAACTGAACATGAGATACTGCCACCTTGGTTGTGACTATCCAACCTTCTATATGAATGATGAACACCATGCAATGCACATGAACAATAATAAGATTTATTCCCACTGAAACAAGATAAGGGCATATAAACATGTACATATTTCGTAAAATAAAATTTTTACCCATTCACTTGTGCTCCTTGGAGAAACAGCTAAAAGCTCAGTTGGACTTCACCTCAGCGCTATTTCCGTTTCCACTATGTGAAACTTTAAATTCAAATCCCCTCCCCTTTCACAAAAACTGATCATATGAGAGCATTCCACCTCCTCCATAACTGTTTCAAGCTAATATAAAAAGGGTAGCACTTACACCAGAACAATTAGACATGATTTGTCTCTTAACTAATACGATGAACATAGGCACTAGATGTTTTTACACAAAGTAACAGACAGAACATTATATTCACAGCAAAAATGCAGCACTTACGTCTCTCACAACTCA
>JBBBWG010007114.1:1489-25646 GCA_037176905.1 Azolla pinnata | reverse complement strand
ACGTGGCGTCGAAGACCGCGCCGTGGAGCCTCACGGCCGCCGCTCTCACGACAGAAGAAGAAGAAGCAGCAGCTGCAGAAGACGAAGCTGAAGAAGAAGCTGCAGAAGAAGAAGAAGAAGAAGAAGCTGCAGAAGACGAAGCTGAAGAAGAAGCTGCAGAAGACGAAGCTGAAGAAGAAGCTGCAGAAGAAGAAGAAGAAGACGAAGCTGCAGAAGACGAAGAAGAAGAAGAAGAAGAAGAAGAAGAAGAAGCTGCAGAAGAAGAAGCTGAAGAAGAAGAAGAAGCTGATTCAGAAGAAGAAGCCGATTCAGAAGAAGAAGCCGATTCAGAAGAAGACGCTGGTTCAGAAGAAGAAGCTGATTCAGAAGAAGCTGAAGTCGCAGGATCTGAAGAAGAAGAATCCGGAGACGACGACGACGCAGATGGGCCTGATGAAGAGAAGCAGAGCACTTTGAAGAGCCTCATCCCCCGCCCCCCTTCCGCCTCGAATCCTATGTTCAGCTCCGCCTCCACCAAACGTTCCAATCCCTGCGCAGCTTCTTCCTCCTCCTCTTCTTCTCCTCCGCCTCCTCCATCTGCCGACGCCGGTCCCGGCCATGGCTTCTCCTCGAAGAACAGCTTAGCATCCAAGCCCCCATCGCCATCACCATCCTCCGCCTCCTCCTCCCCCTTCTTCTTCTTCTTCATGCACGACGCTGGCATTCGCAGGATGGGCTTGATCTGCTGCTGCTTCTTCTTCGTCTTCGTCTTCGTGGCGATGAGCTCGTGCACGATGCGGGCCCCGAGGATCGGCCGCCGCCGCAGCACAGCCGCCGTAGCATCCAGCCACACGCGACTCGAGCCAAGATCGTAGCGATCGCGATTGTGATTGCGATTGCAATCGTGATTGCAATTGGGATCGTGATTGCAATTGGGATCGTGATCCTGATCCTGATCGAAGCGATGGCGATGGCAATCGTGGTCGCGATCGTGATCGAAGCGATGGCAATCGCGATCGGAGCGATCGGAGCGATGGTGGAGGAGCACCGCGTAGACGATCGTGCCGCTGCCTCGCGCCGTGGCCTTGGCCCAATTCACCTCCAATGGGCTCAACGGGCGCCCAACACCGCGACGATCTCCGGCATTGTTGTCGAAGTCGGCATGCAATGGTTCAAAAATATCCTCCTTCTCTTCTTCTTCTTCTTCTTCTCCTTCTTCTCCTTCCTCTTCCTCTTCCTCTTCCTCTTTCTCCTCCTTCTCTTCTTCCTTCTCCTCCGTCGATGGCTTACATGCTTCAACAATGGTCTCCTCGGGCCGAGTTAGCATCGGCATCTCGACCATGGCCCCAAATGTGGACAACATTGCTAAGTGGTCAAGGAAGCTAAGGAAGAAGCTAAGGAAGTAAGCCAAGGAAGAAGGATGGAAGGAAGATGGCTAAAGGAACTAAGGAAGGAAGACACATGAAATCCCCGAGGGCGATATATTGGCCCCGAACCCGCCTTGCTATTTATTCGAACCCGATATCCGATGCCCATTGTCCTCGGACATAGACTTGCGCAATGACCAGGAATGCCAGAATGCCCAGAAGAGGAAGAAGAAGAAGAAGGAAAGAGGACACAAGACAAGAGACAAAAGTGTTTTAGCCCTCCAGAAGGGTTGTTTCCACCACCTAAGTCTTATTTGCTAGCTCTGTTTCTTGGTTTTGATGTCCCATTGGGCGGACGATAGCTACGTTAGTATGGTCCCTTGCAGATAGATGTATAGTTTCACCTTCCATCCAATCAAGCGGTGTGGTCGATCATTTGTTTGTACAGACCTTTCTTTTACTAATGTTTGAATCTTTCTTTTTTGAAGGAGAAACAGAGCAGAAGAGAACAACAGGAGATCTACAGTTCAGCTTTCTTCTCCTCGTTACTGTGAAACCGAATCTGCAAACACTCGGGACGGGGTTCCATTGTCCGCGGCTTTGTCCGCCCAGAGAAGCCGTGGGTGTTCTTCTTCTTCCTTTTCTGGGCTCGATCCGTATGAGAGTTTGCGTTCGACGCGCATGCATGCGCACAAGACATGTTCATTAACACTGTTTCTGTGTACCTACCCACCGCATTCGGCACACGAAATCGAATATCTTCTTTTTTCGATCATGCGTATCCTTCTTGTGGTTATTACCCGCAGCTTGACTTCTTAACCGTGGGGCTCGGATCTAGGTCTGAATTGTCGTGCAACCCTACCACAAAGGTTGTTGAGCCAAGCCAGAAAAAACTGTTGAGCTTCTGTTTATTCATCATTGTGTCAATTATATATATATATATATATCAGAACAAACTTTTATATGTCTCAGATGACCCATCTGTTCCTGACTCCAAAGTATTACCACATTGTCATGACTTTTATATGTCTCGGATGACCCATCTCCTCCTGACTCCAAAGCATTACCACATTGTCATGACTTTTATATGTCTCAGATGACCCATCTCCTGACTCCAAAGTATTACCACATTGTCGTGACTTTTATGTCTCAGATGACCCATCTCTCGACTCCAAAGTATTATCACATTGACATGCTATGAGACTTCATGCGTGTGTGTGTGTGTGTGTGAGTATATATATATATATATATATATAATGTATGTGTATGGGACAAAGAACGATTGGCATGGACAGATTTGAACCGTGACGGGAAGAAAAACAAAACTTCTGGATTCCAGCAACACTTTAGGTGAATATAATGCTAACCAAAATCTCTCACTTTCAACGATCTGTCTTCCTTCCCGACAATGAAACAACCAACGTACGCATCCCATACATTCACACATATATATATAGATAGATAGATAGATAGATAGATAGATTCTCCTTGCATACAAGGTTGTGTACAGTGCGAGAAAAGGCTTTGACCTAATAAGCCTTGCACTGTGAGCTTTTCCGCAGCCGACAAACGATTCGGCATGCCTATGTAGCCATATGCATACTATAAGTCTAAGAGAGCGTGAGATGAGAAAGAAAGGTATATAGATAGATACATAAGATAACTCGACATGTTCTTAGGCCGACATCGCCCATGAAGACAAAATGCACAGTTATGTATTTGAATCCATCTAATTATCTAGAACCAGATTTCGACGAGATCTGCCAGATCATATTGAACCCCACTCGTACCATATATATAAATGAAATGAAAAGATAGAACCTGTTTTCTCGGGACTCTATGATATTGAGCAATTTTAAAACCAGACTTCTGAAATTGTCAGTTTGCTCTTTGATTCTCTACTTCTTGTTGCATGCCATAGACCTTGCGTGATAAGTATGCCCATGTTTTTTTTTGGCTATCAAAATCTAGGTAAGTATGCATAGTAATAATCTTGTTTTTTGTTACAATCAGTATTGAAAGCCAAACTTACTTGAATTTTGTATTGCATCAATCAGCGGTTTTAAAGCCCTGTGTTTCAAGCCTGTTCCATAAAGTTTTTGTGAATATCAGTTACCCCATCATCATCAACTAAGCATATCCAACAAAAGCCGAATGATCAGAGATAAGGAAAAAGAAGAAAAACCATTTATCAATATATAGAACGAACCGATCTGATTATATCGTTATAACAAGATTTTATGAAAGGGAAAATATCAACCACATGTGAGAGAGCATAAGAGCCATGATATAAAGCTGAAGATCAGCTGCTATGTCTTTTAGTATATTTACATTTTGTGGTAGGATACTGCCATATATACAAAGTGATTGACAAAATTTTACATGAAATTTTGTCCCTGATTCCTTTGAGAAGCGTTCATGCACCACCGTTGTTGAAAGCAGATGACTAGCACCACCAGATTGCCAGTAGTTGTAGATAATGCAATTGATATGCCACTATATCTAACTAAATATATATGTTACCATATATACAACTGCCCCATTAGTCATAAATATATGCAATTGGTATGCCAATATCAAGTTGAACCAACTAAGCACAAGATATCTATACAATATTATATATATGCTATCATATACAGCTACATACAGTCCAATCGTAAATATAGCCTTTAGGCCATATACCGTTGTATATATACATCTATATGCTTTGTTTATGTGCCCCACCTAAATTCTGTACGTGTATGATATGTCATAACTTACAGCAGTCTATGCCTAAGTAAATCTACAGAAACAGTATTATATATTTACACATGATACTACCATAAAAATATATCAAGAAATGTTATACACAGATATATCCAGCCTGCTCGCGGCGAGAGCAGGCCTCACTGCACCCTTATGACAGTGAGGTTTGGTAGTGATGAAGCTTGTAGCTTTTCTACTGCTGGTAATGTTACCCTGCATCCTTGTAGAGCCAGAGATGTTAGATTGCAAAGAGGACTCAGATGTTGGAGACCCGAATTTGTGATCCTCGAGTTGGAAATGTTCAAAGAAACAAGGCTAGTCATGCCTGCAAGAAGCAGCACTGTCATCCTCACTCACTTCCCTTCTCTCATCATTTTCACTCACCCCATATCCAATGCACATATGCACTGTGTAGAATTAAGATGCGGAGAGAACAGAAGTGCAATGATGACAATGGAGTTCTTTTCATTGTTCTCTGTTCTCTTTTCATAACCATAAGGGCAAAACTCAACACTATAATTCATCGGGTAGGATAATTGGAAAAACACTAAAACTTAGAACAACTAAGATAATGTAATGTGTTATAAGCATAAGCATAAGGGCCAACCTAAAGGTATATTTACCATTGGAAGCATGGATACATAAAATGAGTTATAAGTATAAGCATGGATGATGAGTAGAAAACCAGTTGCCCTCAAACATAAGACAAACACACAAGAGCTAGTGACAAACAGAAGTCTAAGCACCTACCAAATTCAAAGATGTCTGACTAAGTACCTTCTTCTTCATTAAGATTTCGTAAGATGTTAAGACTCTATCAGTGAGGCTAAGCTTTCTTATTTATGTCTGCTTAACACAGTACTACCCAAGTAATAACATACAGTAATATGCAGTGGTATAGGATACAGATAATATTCTACGCTCATCTTTAGGATACAGATAATATTCTACGCTCATCTTTTCTGCTTTCACTTGAGTGTCTGGTATGGTAAAGCACCCCTAGTCCATTGTTCTCTTAATTTAATCTTACAATTTCTTAATTTACTCTTAAATTGCTCGTAACTTATAAATTGATTCCTAAGTACTATGAGAGAGTTCTAGACAGAGTTACCGCTAATAATCTCCAAGGCACGATCTGTAAGAAGGCAATTCTGTGACAAGTTCAAAGAAGTCATGGCAGTGAGGTCTTTCAGATTTCTAACTCCAGTATCAGTTATCCCTCCACCACAAAGCTCGAGCGATTCAAGTTTCTTGAAATCTGGTACATCAAGTAGTCGTCAAGTTAAGCTAGATATAATATCAGATACATATGAAGCAAATACCAAGTTCCACATACATTTCAAGCATGTTGTGCCATAATCTGTAATCCTTGCCCCAAAAAGATCCAAGTGCTTCAAGTTGGTTAAACCTTCAAGGCAACATATAACAGTTTTAAATTACATTGTTAACGATAGCTATCCAGGAGCTTCAAATTAGCCAAATCTTCATGGCAACATATATAATAGTATCAATAACCGCTGCTATATTTTGAAAGGTACGCAACCTTATAGCGGTGCTACAAAATAATTTTAGCAGGGGGGTACAAGCAGAATGTTGTTTCTTTTTGCAATCTTTTTAGATTATAGATACAAATCCAGAAAATGTTACTTTTGCAAATTGACTGGAATCCCTTACTTGTAAGGGCAGCAAGCCCTGCATCTGTAACTTCACGTGTATCAAGATTTAAAGAAGTAAGAGAGACTAATCCAGCAATCCTTCCAAGCCCACGGTCTGACACTCTGGTGAAAGATAGGTTCAAATTTTCCAGCTTTTTCATGGCTGAAATATCACATATAGCTATGAGTTCCATGTATTTGGTTCTGTAATAATCATAATTTATATCAATCAGGAAATGACACTCCATAGAAAGATGACTATCAAACAAGAGTACCAGATATGCAACGCAAACCACTGTCAGCCACCTCTGAATCTGAGAGATCTAAATTCCTCATATTTAACAGACCTAGAACATCATTCCAGACATACATGAACATATCAGTTACTGTGACATACTTGGATCCCAATGATACCTAAGAGGACAGTATTCCCAAACATATCACATAATACCTTTGAGATTTGCAAGCCCTTGATCTCCAATTCTGCATGAGTCTAGATTGAGCTCCTCCAAATTTGTCAAACCTGGTTGTAAATATTTAAACTCATATTAATGTAAACAAGCTTCGTAGTGGTTATAAATACACATCTTATCATTTGGATTCCCTTCTCAATGGTATTTCCTCTCTCACAATATACTCGTCATTAAACCCAAAACTCATATAACTTCAAGTCTATAAACATAATTGTATCTTAATAGTAAGCATTTCAGCCCTTCCCTTGCTTAAATTACTTGGGGATCAAATTATCTCACACGAAATCCAGCAGAGTGTTTCTTTCCTTAGTTGACTCACTTAAGAGTCATAATGTTATAATGAAGAAAACCTATATCATCTAAAAAACTTTGCATGTCCTCTGAAATAACATATCCAGTTCTTTCATTTGAGAACACTGTGGACTGGGTTGTGAACATCAATCACCTCCTTTATTGCAAACATCCGTGAATATTTCGAGGCATGCATATCAAGGTAAACTTTGGTACTGACATACCTTTCAGGTGAACCATTCCTTCATCACTTATATTATTGTAAGCAAGATTCAAATCCTGCAAATGGACAAGGTCTGCCGCAAACAGAATCAGAACAATTCCTTGACTTCATTGAATTGATGCAGTTACAATGATAGTTCCACAACTATTGTTTCATGAATACAAAAAAATGGAACGTAATCAAAACAATCATCATTAAATTGCCATAGTTAACTACCAGGAAATTAACGACAAATAGTTTGACATGAATATAAACAGGACCAATTGAAGGTGTGCACATGCTATCAAGTATCATCCTAGAAATTAAGTTAGGAAGTATAATGCCATAAATACTATACTATACCATATTAATAGATAGATAATTTCAACAACTATGCAATAACGAGTATTAACAGGTTTCCATGATAACATCTAGCAGTAAATCCAATCCACAAGATTTCGTAGATATGGGAGATCGTGAATACCTTTAAGCTTTTCTAAGCCAGAATCAGGAATATTGCAGGATTTGATGTTAAGACAAGTCATTAAGATGAAACCTGAAATACAGGCATAGGTATCCACAAACTCAACGGCAAAGCAAAGATAAGAAATAAGAAACTCAAAGGCAAAATAAACATAAGAGATACTGAAAATAAGATGTTTGAGTTCTCTAGAGCAATGTTTCAACATGGGATTAAGAAATACCCGCAATGGTCTCCATACATGCAGAAGACACACGACATCCCTCCATGTGGAGGACTCGAAGATTCTTTAAGCCTTCATAATTAATAGGTGAAGTGAGACAGTATTTGCAATACCTACCATGTTCCACAAAATATTCCAGCATTCCAAGCATAAGTTAACTGGAGGTACCTTTAAGACAGTTTATACCAGCATCTGTAACTTTAGTTCTTGATATCTGCAACTCCTTTAGGTTCAGCAACCCTGCATGACATAGCAGCTTCTTTCCATAAGCAGAAAAATTAGTTAATTTCCAGTACGCAAACTTGGAACATGCAATAGCTCATAAGTCATGCATCACTAAGCATAATATTATTTGCAACCACAGATAACCAAAGTACAAACGCTAAAACGGATTGACTGGAGTCTCTTATTCAAAATAGTTCTTCCAAATTCTGGAATTTTATGGTCATTTTACCATCCCATGAAACTGGTGCCTTAAGAGGTCAGGCAGCCAAACTGCAGAGTCAAAGTAGGGTAAAAGTCCATAATTATCTAGCCACAGGAATCATGATTCTCTAGATGTTAATTAATTGATCTGTTAATTATGCTGAAGTTCATGTTTAGGGACTGTGGTGTTTGTAAACATCATTAAAACACTTGATCCCTTTTCTGGAACCGTTCTCCTTGAGAGCTTCCTAAATAGACTTCAGTATGAGAAGGGAACTTGCATCTAGTAGATGTCGATATCTTTCTTTCTATTTTTGTCTCAACCCTAAACCCTAAACTTTCTACACCTGTGGTTGTCATTGTACCATATAAAATATAAATTGAAAACTTTACGATTCCCTTGCAGCTCTTAATTCTGAAAACAAATTTAAATTTTTGAGTTGTTGTCTCAGGCTAAAGATAAACAAAATTGACAAGTTGACTGAAATGATAGAGAAGTGTAATATCAAACTTGCAGTTTTACCAGAAAGCATATTCATGTCCTGGTTTTTTATGCAATTACACCATCCCACATTTAATCGTTCAAGATTCGTGAGACCTGTCAGCATTGAAAAGATCCTATTTTAATTCACATAATAGTTTCCCATCAGAAGCATCAAAAGAACTGTGAACATATATTGGTTTCATAAAAGCTGCAGTAAGTAAAGTTAGATGGAATTATAATGTATGAAGCGTAGGAAATGGAAATAATGCAGCATATGCATTACCCCAATAATTGTACATGTTGATTTGGGTTGTGCAATAACTATACCTCTAATATGATAGAGTCCACCATTTATTCTGGGACATCTCTCAAGATCCAGGTCTTTCAAATTCACCAGCTCAGCCAAATGACACATTCCTGCTGAGGTTAGAGCACTGCATCTTTTAATGCTTAAACTTGTCAAATTCTTGAAACCTGATGACAATCATGGTTAAACAGATATAGTAAGAATAATCTACTGGAATCTTAAAACGCCAATGCGTAGCATACGGAACAAATAACTAAATAATAACCTGCAAAGCAATCCAAGCCTCGTTCTGAGATACCATCACAATAATTTAAATTCAGCATTTCCAAGTTTCTACACTGCTGAATAAATGCTAGACCAATATCCGAAATTGAGGAACTAGATACATCAACGGCCAATAATGATGACCCCTGATCCCCGATCACTTTTAACCAGGAGTCATCAACCCCAAAATAGCCACCAAGAAGGAAGTCCTTCAAAACCAATTGAAAGTAGAAAAGTTAAGATACCTAAAATAAAATCCAATAGCCCACCTATAAATGGCAGGAAATTCTGGATTTGAACAACATGCCATGACTTAATGTAACCTTTTCTTCACTAAAAATTAGATCAAATAGATGACACTGTAAATTGGATCGGCTAACCTGTATGGAGCAATGCTCAAAACCCTTGAACAAGGATATGTCAAGTTTTCCATTACGAATCAATTCATTTAGAATCCGCTGGCTCAGATCTCTAGGAAGCACAGAGAAAGGACAATAGCTTCCCACGTTCTGTTAATAAAGCACATAGATACATCAAATATGTCAAGTTACTAGATGGCATAAAGAAAAACTCACTTTTACCTCACATGCTTTCTGGACTGATAGTTCAAGAAGTGACGGGACCCTCATTGATGACTCTTTTTCCATCTGCATACGATTGTTGAATGAAGATGGCTTATGTGGCCATTTAAAGCTGTGTCCATTCGCACAGATTGAGGAACCAAAACTTTGGAATTCATCTCCATCATTCTCTTGCTGGCTCCTTTTCCTTGAACAAGCCCCTCCCATGGAGATGTATTTAGGAAAATACTTTTGTAAGCCTCGTAATAACTCTATATGCCTCCAAAATGCATCAAACCTACACAGGTTACGTAAACTCAACCGAAGTGTAGAAAAACCCGCCTATTTAACACAAGAAATAAAAAAGCATTTGGAGATGCATCGAACAGTGATCAAGTGTATCCGTATAAAGATGCTTGCTAACATTTCGTTCAATTGAAAATCAGTTTCTGAAGGTGCCAATGGCCAAGTGTGCCATTACATCCTCACAGGTAGATGAGTTTCATTTTATCGTATCTAGTGGGGTTCAAAAACATTAGGATATGAACAGCCTGTGCACCCATCCTACTTAGTAAACTCGTCTGCTGTACCTTCAAAGTTCAGTCAATCATTCCACATTGAATCTCCGCCCTTTCTTAAACACGTCCAATGAAACGTTTCCTTCACTAAGTTCTTCAATAAACGCCATCAAACGAATTCGGTGTTTTCTGCCTTACTTCCTGCAGAGAAAGAATACTGTTCCCGGTAAGACTTCTGCAGTTTACGACATAATACCATAACACAGCTAGAGTATTTAGTACACCAAATAAGGACTTCATTATCCAAATTCGTAGATATTTTGCCTTAAACCGGCAGCACTGCCATTTTCTTCCTCATACAAGCTTTTCATCTGGAAAACTAATATAGATCAGACAACTAGTAAGGTGTCTAGTTTCGATGACCTAGGTTTCTCATTACCCCCATACCAATATCTATATGTAGCTGTTGTATGGGTAAACAATCGATTGAGGTGAATCAACCCAGAGGTATAATTTGCAGTAAAAGAAATGTTCCCAATATTTTGAGCACCAGCAATATCAAGCAGAAGGGATTGAAGCATAAACCCCTTCACTCTTAAGTGGAATATAATACACAATACACGGGACTTAAGGACCTGGAGTGCAAACCATACATTTTGGTACATCGGTGTATTTAATTAAAGCCTTTGAATAGAGTTGCTGTAAGGACATCCGAGAACTGATAAAATTGAAAATACAAATACTGTGGGAAAATCTGAAGATGACTATTCCAGGAACTAAATATTATAAGTCAATGAAATTTGAGAACTAAGATCTCTAGAATTATACTCACGCGTTCCTCCATGATAAAACCTAGAATCTTGTGAAATAGCAGCTTAAATTCAAATTTGTGATAGCTTATTCAATCTAAAAACTTCAAAAAAGAACATTGTTAGCATTCTCTTACCAGAACAGTTAAAAAGCATGAGAAAATAAACACAGTGACTATCTCTGGCCTTACCTACACCAGTGAATTGTTGTTCTTCCTCTACAAGGAGCACAAGGAGCAAGAATTCTGTGAGACTTCTGTGAGATTGCTTAGAAATACAGTTAAATTTCTTAGAGATTTCTCATCCAAAAAAAGTTTCCCTTACCTATTAGATCAAATTCCATATGTTAGTAAAAGCAAATACCGCATGCTTCAGCTTATGAGCCTCGCTTGATTCGTGAAAACCAACGATGCAAACAAGGAAGAGGGAAATAGTACATGGGAGAAGCTATGATGTAAGAGTAGCAGGGAAACGGAAAGAAAAACCATCGTTTTATTATTCCTGCTGAGCTTAGACGGGAGAACCATCGTCAGGGGGGGGGGGGAGGGGGGGGGGAACGGAAGAATGAAAACGACAAAAGAAAAAAAGCTTATATCTTCTATTTCCCTGCAAGAAAATCATAGCATGGGAATGATATAAGGAAAAGGCCCGTTCTGCACTATTATTTCCTGCTACGCACTGGAAAGGGCGAAAGACGAGCGGGAACGGAGTAGAAGGAGAACCAAGCCGATCGTAGAAAACAAAGCAAAGAAGCAGAAGAAGCAGAAGACGGGGAGGAGAAAGGAGAAAGGAGAAAGGAGAAGGCAAAGGGAAGGCGGGCGGGCGGGCGGGAGGAGAGCACCTGTTGCGACAGTACGACACTGATCAGGAAGCTGGTGATGCGGATTGAGCGAACTGCAGATCGAGGGAACAAGCTTCGCGGTCGTCCGCCATGGCGGAAGGAGGAGGAAGATGATGATGACGGTGATGATGGTGATGGTGGTGATGCTGATGATGGTGGTGGTGAGAATGATGATGGCAATGGTGGTGATGGTGATGATGATGGTGGCGATGGTGATGATGGTGGTGGCGATGGTGATGATGGTGGTGGCGATGGTGATGAAGGTGGTGGCGGTGATGGTGATGATGGTGGTGGCGATGGTGGTGATGGTGGTGGTGGCGATGGTCATGATGGTGATGATCATGGTGGCGGTACTGAGGATGATGATGGTGGTGGTGATGATGATGATGACGATGGTGCTGTTGATGGTGATGATCTATCTGATGGTGATGATGGTGATGTGATGGTGATGATGGTGGTGAATGGTGGTTATGATGATGATGGCTGTGGTGATGGTGATGATGGTGATGGTGCTTGATGATGGTGATGATGGTGGTGAATGGTGGTTATGATGATGATGACTGTGGTGATGGTGATGATGGTGATGGTGCTTGATGATGGTGATGATGGTGATGTGATGGTGATGATGGTGGTGAATGGTGGTTATGATGATGATGACTGTGGCGATGGTGATGATGGTGATGATATTGATGTGATGGTGATGATGGTGGTGAATGGTGGTTATGATGATGATGACTGTGGCGATGGTGATGATGGTGATGATGGTGATGTGATGGTGATGATGGTGGTGAATGGTGGTTATGATGATGATGACTGTGGCCATGGTGATAATGGTGATGCTGTTTGATGATGGTGATGATGGTGATGGTGGTGATGGTGGTGATGGTGGTGATGGTGGTGATGGTGGTGACAGTGCGATGATGATGGTTGTGCCACGTGTTTGCATCCATTATCGGTTGGAAAAAATCCTTGCGTTTTGCGTTTTGCGTTTTGCGTTTTGCTTTTAGGGCCACTTCCTTAGTATTGCAGTTAACCCAGAGATTCGCTTCTCCGGACGGCTAATCCCGAAATCTCTGCCTTTTCTAATCGGTATGTTTTTCCAGGGACCCCGAATTCGACCTGATTCGGTTGATTGATTTGCTGCAAATTCTATACAGATCGACCTGCTCACAGATCGCTGCGCCCTGCGTTTAGGGTTCCGGCCCTCGCGCCGCAGTTGCCAAGAAATGGCTTCTCCAGATTCCTAACCCTGATCTCCATTTATCAAATGCATTTCTTGCAAACCTCGAATCGAGCCGCCTGGCCGAATTGTGCAATCTGTACACATCCGCTAACAGATCGCTATAAGAATCCAGCAACTTGTATACTAGAGCCATGTACCAATGTATATATATTCTTGTAGCCAAGATCGAGCACCTTTCTGTCGAATTGCGCCAGTATCGCTTCCCCTGCAGAGCACGGCAAACAACAACTGTAGCATCTGGCGGCGATTATCGGATGGAGTGGTGAACCGAAACACGTGTTTTTCCTACACACATAACAGGTGCATGTCTCTGTGCAGGCTACGAGCAGAGCACTGCCTTCTCAACCTCCTCCGCCTTCCTCCCGAGAGTCTTCTGAAATCGTTATCCGAAATCCATCCACTGCTGGGGCCCCTAGATATTTCGATTATTGAAGGTGGTGGGTGCTTTCCACACGCCACCTTTTCTGTCATCTGTCTGCTCGACGAAGTCGGAACGTAATCTGTAACCGTGTTTATTGACAACAGGGTTGTTTGTTGCTCTTCTGAGTCATGTCGAGGGGACCCATTCGTGTGCTTTTTTTAGTACGAAAGCACGCCAATAATGGTTGCGTTGGTGCCTCTGATTGCACCACGGTCACCGATTGGCCATGGACCAAAGCCATTTGAACTTATGGACATTATTTAGAAACCTTTGAAGCAAGATGACGATCTCGACTCATGCACAACTTGCGAGCTGATACCCTAAAAAGAAAGATTATTCAATCAGCGTTAGATTGTTCGAGTATAGCATCATTGTCTCGCTTCTTGGCAATACAATATCTTGTTTTTTGTTTGTACGAAGTTATAAACCTTATCGATCTCTTTTTTCTCAGTGGTTACAACGATGCATCGATGAAATTAGCATTGCGAAACAGACATTACTATTACCCATGCTGTTAATTAAAATACAGTTTAGAATACTCATACAAATTATACATATATTAAAATGCTTTTGAACTGTCATCTTTTAAACTTATAAATATCAATGCATTTTTTCAGTAAGGCTACTATTTTTGCCTTGAAAGTGAATATCGGTCATCTTATAAACCTAAATTTAAATTTTGATCTCTATAATATAAGATTTTATAAATTTACTAGCGCAAATAAATGGAATATGAAAAATTTTAGCGATACTTAGGTTTAATTAATAGTAAATTTGTATAATTATGCAACACATTTGACCCATATTTTACATATTTAACCCGTCTTGAATGTAATTAACATATTTAACAACTATATGATAAAATACGTATTCTAAGTATTTATAAAAAAATTCTTAAATACCTTTAGAATACGTGGCATACATACAATACAATACGTGTACGGTATTCTACATATGAATAACGCTGATTGATACCGAATTTTAATTTTCTAGGCAGCCTTAGGTTTCAAGTTTCTTACTCCTTCTAATTCCCTCAAGCAATCAAGTACAAGTTTGTTATTCTGATTATGGTTATGATCAAGAAACGCGAGTATTTAGGTTCACTTGATTTGTGTTAAACATCTCAAACATAATTATTCCAAACTAAGTTAACAGAAAAACCCACTAAAAGGATTCTTACCATGACATTACCAACGTCTAAACTTGTCCAAAGCAGCAAAACCAAATGCTTGTGTTCGATCAAGTGCTATGCCCATAGTGCTCGAATGGTAAGCCTCATTAGCGAATTCACAAGGAAGAAGGCGAGATTGTCATCAGAGAAGGGTTGCAAGAAAGACTCCATTGAGCCCCAAGCATAATAAGTATTTTTAGTTACAAATCGTGCGATTATGCAACAGTATCACAATGTCATGAACCAAATGATAGAAATGCAAGACTTTCATTTCTAGCACATTAGCAAAATGGGCCCTTTTTACATCTTCGAGGTGAGTCAGCAATTTGGAACTTCACACCTCCAACATGGTTGTTTCCACCTCCAATCACATAGACAAGTCCCAGTATTGACGAGAAATAGTCTGACCAAAATCTACTTCAGTTTGTCTTATAATTTGTGCTATGTAAATTTGGACTAACTAATGGAAGTATATTATTTTGGAAAAAAAAAATAGTATCACAATGTCATGACATGATTTATAGAAACGGACAATATCATTGACCCATAGCACATATCATGGCAGTATCTCATATCACACATCATGTCATACGCCCATATCACATATCATGGTATACTTGTGTCACAATAAACATGAGCATGCCATGTGACCCATGTCACGCACCATGGCATGCCATGTCACACACGCATCACACCCATCTCACATATCATGTCATACTTTGTTGTCACATAAAACATGAGCATGATTTGTGACCCATATCACATACAGTGGCACATGCTTGTATCACATAAAACATGGGTATGAATGCGGTGCGACCGATATCACACATCATGTCATGCTTGTATCACATGAACACTGCACGCAATCACACATCATGTCGATGGTGGGTATGCTCTGTGACATATCATGTCAAATGATGGGTGTGCCATGTGACACATCATGTCAATGAATGGGTATGTCATGTGACACATCATGTCAATGGTGGGCGTGGCATGCGACATATCATGTCAATGATGTGTATGTCATGTGAGACATATCATCTCATACTTGTTGTCACATAAAACATGAGCATGCTTTGTGACCCATATCACATACAATGGCATGCTTGTATCACATAAAACATGGGAATGAATGCGGTGCGCCCGATATCACACATCATGTCATGCTTGTATCACAGCATATGCCAAATGTGGTTCATTGGACGAAGCAAGACTAGTGTTTGAGAAGCTTCCAGATCGTGATGTTGTGTCTTGGAATGCCTTGATTTGTGGATATGCACAAAGCGGGTTTGGTAATGAAGCTTTGGAGTGCTTTGCACAAATGCAAGATGCAATGATATGCCCGAATGTGGTGACTTATAGTTGCGTCTTTGGGAATCGGCGAAGATATTGATGCCGAGCTGAGAAAAAAAGGGTTATATCAGGACAATGTTATACTTGGCACGTCATTGGTTGACATGTATGCCAAATGTGGTGCAGTGTATAAAGCGCGAGAAGTGTTTGGCAGCCTACCTGTACGAGATATTGTAGCTTGGAATGCCATGATTTCTGGATATGCTCAGAGCAAACATAGTGATGAAGCAATCAAATGCTTCAGACAACTGAAAGAATCTGGATTAAGTCCAAATTCTGTTACTTATGCTTGTGTTTTGAAAGCTTGTGGAATGGCACAATCTCTACAGATTGGGGAAGATATTGATGCTGAGGTGAGGAAACAAGGGTTATTGGAAAAAAATGTTAAGATTGGCAGTGCGTTGGTGGACATGTACTGCAAGTGTGGGGTATTGAGCAAAGCACAAGAACTGTTTGAGCAACTTCCGATGCCTGATGTTGTCTGTTGGAATGCCTTGATTTCTGGATATGTTCAAAATGGGCTGGGTGATGAAGCATTGAAATGCTTTAGACAAATGAAAGATGCGGGAATTTGTCCAAATACTGTAACGTTTATCTGCAGTTTCAAAGCTTGCGGTATCGTGGGTTCTCTTGAGATTGGGGAAGATATCAATTCTGAGGTTAGAAAGAACGGGTTATTTGGAAAAGATATAGTTGCTTCATAATGCAATGGTGGACATGTATTCCAAGTGCGGTGCATCAGAGAAAGCACGACAAGTGTTCGAGGAGCTTTCAGCGCGCGATGTTGTGTCTTGGAATGTCTTAATTTCTGGCTATGCTCAAAATGGATTCAGCAATGAAGCTATAAAATGCTTTCAACGAATGAAAGATGCAGGCTTCTGTCCAGATGCATTAACTTACATTTCTATTCTGAAAGCTTGTGGCATTATGGGGTCTGTAGAGATCGGGGAAGATATAGACGCTGAAGTAAGCAAGCAGGGGTTGTTGTGCAAAGATGCATTGCTCGGTACTGCTTCGGTGGATATGTATTCAAAGTGCGGTGCGCTTCACAAAGCACGAGAAGTTTTTGAGCAACTTCCAGTGCGAGACATAGTGACTTGGAATGCCTTGATTACTGGATACGTGCAAAATGGGCTCGGTGAAGAAGCAATGGAATGTTTTAACCAAATGAAACATGCGGGAGTATGCGCGAATGCTGTAACGTATGTTTGCATTCTGAAAGCTTGTAGCATTGTGGGGTCACCCGAGATCGGGGAAAGCATTCATGCCGAGATTAGGATGCAAGGGTTACTAGAGAAAGATATCATGATCGGGAACGCGTTTATAGACATGTATTCCAAGTGTGGCAAGCTGGAAAAGGCACGAAAACTGTTCGAGGGGCTCTTAATACGAGATGTAGCGTCTTGGAACACTCTGATCTCCGGATATGCCCACAATGGACTCGAGCACGAAGCATTGAAATGCTTTAAGCAGATGAAAGAGGCAGGCGTGTTTCCGAATTCAGTGACTTATGCTTCCATTCTCAAGGCCTGTGGAAATGTGGGAGCATCAGATCTTGTCGAAGAAATAGATGCCGAGCTCAGAGAACTGCGATTATTAGAGAATGACCTCCCTCTTTGCAATGGGTTGCTGGAGAATGTATCTTAAATGTGGCATGCTGCAGAAAGCACAGAAACTATTTCAGGAGCTTCCATCATGCGATGTTGTGTCGTGGAACACTCTAATTTCTGGATTTGTTCACAACGGACTCGGGGATGAAGCATTGAGATGCTTTGGTGAGATGAAAGCTGCTAGAGTGCGCCCAAATGTCGCTACATATGTTTCCAGTTTGAAAGCCTGTGGCATTGCGGGATCTCTTGAATTCGTCGAAGGATTGCATGACACTGTCAGAAAGCAAGGATCGATGCGCAAGAACGTAGTGCTCAACACTGCGTTCGTCGATGCATATTCCAAATGCACCGTATTCCAAATGCGGTGCATTAAACAAAGCACGAGAAGCGTTTGAAGAGCTTCTAGTTCGTGATGCCGTGGCGTGGAACGTGCTGATTGCTGGATACCGCCATTCAGGTCAAGCTGATGCAGCTTTGGATCTCTACATCAGAATGAGGGATGAAGAAGCTCTGCCCGATTCCATAACTTTCCTTGTTTTGCTGAATGCATGTAGTCATGCTGGCCTGATAAAGGAGGGAGAAAAGCTATTTGAGGAAATGGCTGTCATTTATGGCATACCTCCAACACTGGAACACTATACATGTATGATCGATCTGTTTGGCCAAGCTGGGTGCCTAGAGAAGGTTGAATGTTTGCTTGCAAGCTTTCCAAACTCTGGCCATCTTCTGCTATTCCACAGCATATTGAGTTCTTGTAGGAAATGGAAGAATGCAACTTTGGGAAGATGGGCATTTGATCAAATTGTAGAGTTAGATGAGACCTGTGCCGCCGCATACGTCTCACTTGGGAACATCTATGCATCTGCTTCGATGCAGTTGTCGAAGTAGACAAAATCTTCCATGTACCACACAGCAAGCATCGTCTTTCCATCTCAAAACATGTCGATTTATTACGCTCATCTCAGAGTAAGAAGGGTTTAAAGATTTGCTGAACAGATCAACTGCAGCTATCTGCATGACATGCATACTATGCATACATTCTTTCTACACATGAAACAGTCAGATTGTAGAGAAAAGCAAGAAAATGGCTATTTTGCGATGTAATTGCGTGCAACCTTGATGTAACAGGTGCAGTGCAGCTGATCAGTTCTGATATTACAGGGAAAAACTAAGGCTACTTTAAGCAGATGAAACATATGCATAAACATCATTCGAAGACATGGATGAACCATGTAAACGAGCACATACACACACAAAAGCTGAGAAGCTCAAACAATATTAATTACAACCATGTAAAATATAAACTAGGACAAGATGGTAATAAATCACAACAGGAAGTAGGACAAGGGTTTAGGGTTCATGGTACCATTCCTATCATAAGACATGGCCCCCGATTATTGAAATAATCGCAAAACTGACTCGTCATCAATAGTAAACATTTAGTAAACATGCAGAAAAACACTGATGAGAATGATCCAAGAAACAATTGATGCCGATTAAACACAACATTATCCATGAAAAATAAGGAATATTTGCAAGGAAATTCGATTTCAAAAGGCAATGAACTCAGGTCTAGATATGTGTTTCAAATTAGAAATAAGCTCTCTCGAAGCACTAAACATGTTCTATGAAGAGAACTTCTCTAAGCTATCCAAAAACAATTTACTCTCCAAAAAACTGACATTTGAAACACCTCAGTCACTGACTTTTAAGATACTCTCGGACCACATTGAGACCCTCCGTCTCCTCACCATAATCCTGTTTTGACAAAATAACAGAAATCAGAACAATATAAGAAGAACATCCTCACCACATGCCAACTTCGACAAAGTGACTCAAATCTATATGATACAAAACAGTACTTACCTTCACAACCACGCATGAGCAGCCAACAACCTTTCTTGCATTGCCCTCAGAATCAATCTTGCAAAGCTGAAACATGATAGAAATGATCAGGACAATCGTTCAGCAGGTAGCTCTTTTCATATCTTTCAGAGATTATTTCACTATGACTTTACCATTACCTGAGTGATAGGCAAAATACTGACAAGGCACTACAAAAGATGATCTTTTAGAGTTTATTCTACTATGTTTTTATCATTTGTTGAGTGATTGGCCAATAGTAACAAGCAAACTAGGAACGTATCTACACATTTAAGAAACATTTAGCTATGAATCATATGTTACAGTCATCCATCACGCCTGTATCTTTCAGAATCTAGGAGACACAACAGACGAAAGGAAAATAGGGAAAAAAATTGTTTCAAGGATCAAATGAAGACATGTATAGCTAGCTATCAGTCAACTATTTATCAGAGCAGGGAGGGCGAGATAACTTACCCCAGCCCATTCTCCAAGCTTCTTGGCACTGGGAACAGAGATCAAGTTAACATTGTGCTCAGAGCAAAGTGCTTGGACAAGCTTGGTGTAGTCAGGCTGGTTGCAATCTTCAGCCAAGACACATAGCTGAGCTGCATGCTTTTCAATAGCTTTTGCTGCCTCATGGAGACCTCTTGCAATACCATCATGAGCAAGAGCCTTCTTGAGCACAAGCTGTAGCCCAGTTAAAATATCCATCGGCTCTCCAAGTGCTGGAGTCGATGAAGTAGCAGCAGCTGATTCGGCAAGAACATCCTCTCTATAGCATAATGCACAAGAAAATCGAATGAGATTCTGCCACATTTACCTCCATATTCACTCAGAACGCCTCTTGAGTATTTGTCGCAATCAGTCCACTATTTATTTCAGTTTGCGTTGCCAATGTATTCAACTCAAAGAAAGAAAAAAGAGAGACAAATCCTAGATCAGAGAATGGAAACTCGTTACCGGTATTGCTCACAGTTGTTCCACTATTTATTTCAGTGGAAATTTGTGATTTCAATCTTATTCAAGAAAACGGGAAAAAGAACATGATACAACATTCTTTTCTCTCTGCATTCATCCTCACATTTGGTAAAGCCTCAAAAATTCCAATTTTTTGTAGCAATATCCTTATGCTGCATAATGCCAATTTAGGAATTTTTCTGTAATATCCTTAAATCAAGATACCAAAGGCGGTAGCTTAAACAACCCAAGTACACACCTTACATGGCATTAAACCAAAGTAAGCAATAGATAATCCGGAATCCGCGGCACTCTAAATGTCTCGCAAAGTATAGTTTCAGGTCAAATTTCTAGCGCCTCTTCGACGTTGATACTTCTAAAAAGGCAAGAAGTTCACCACTACACAGCAGAAGGCCACACGCAATGCCTAAACACGGATTCTTGTCACGCACGAGAGCTACCCCACAAAGAATGTCAGAGATTAGGTACCCTACTTCCAGACCCTCGCTAGATGGTCTCTCGAGGAAAAAAAACAAAAGATTAGCTTTTCCATAGGGCTTGCAACAAATAGAAGATCTGCACATAGAATTAACCCAAGCAGCCTGAGGAATCACGGCGGCAAGCCTGAGCAGCAGAGCCAAAAACCCTGGTAGCGCCTAATCTTCGCCGCAAAAAGAGCCTCGAGATCTTCAAGGAAAACCACGTCTCACTCCATCGCTACCGTCTAGGAACAGGGCACACGTATGGATGCCCCGAAAACGGGAGGAGCAGGGAGAAGCGAAAGGGAGAGAGAGAAGGGGGTGGAGGACTTACCCGTCGGCCATGGCGCTCGTGAGCTGCGCGCGGAAGAAGAGCTCGAGAGAGAGGAAGAAGAGCAGCTTCCTGCGTCTGGAGCTTCCAAAAGATTTTAGGGTTTCTTCCTCTTCGTGGCTGGGCCTAATATACGAAGGAGTCCGGTAGTTTCTTCTAATTGCAGAAATGCCCCTGACACGTTTTCTTCAGTTCACAGATTTGTCAGAGCAGCTGTCTGTATTTACATGTGATTCTATGAGTTATCTGTGTTTTTTATATGCGTATATCGCAATCGTATCGATCGTCTGTGTTTTGTTTTTTGTGTTTTTGTTTTTTTTTACTGACAATTTCGCTTAGTTCTTATTATTATAAAACTTGAAGGCGCCCGATCAGCTGTAGATTTGTCTACAGTTGTTTGTATTTACATGTGATTCTATGACTGATCTGTGTTTTATATGTGTATATAGTAATCGCATTGATCGTTTTTATCTGTGTTTTATGCGTGTATATAGTTATCTGTTTGTTCTTTACTAGTTGTTTCACTTGGTTCTTATTATTATAAAACTCGAAGGTGTCCGATCATCGGCAGATTTGTCAGGAGTTATCTATATTTACATGTGATTATGTGAGTTATTTGTGTTTTTTTTTTACTAACGGTTTCGCTTTGTTTTTATTATTATAAAACTCAAAGGCGCCCAATCAACTGCAGATTTGTCAGGAGTTATTTGTATTTACATGTGATTCTATAAGTTATCTGTGTTTTATATGTATATGTAGTAATAATCGTATCGATTTTTTGTGTTTTGTTTTTTTACTGACTGTTTCGCTTAGTTCTTATCATTATAAAACTCGAAGGCGCCCGATCAGCTGCTGATTTGTCGAGAGTCGTTTGTATTTACCGATGATTTTATGAGTTATTTGTGTTTTAGTTGTGTATGTGGTAATCGTATCGATCGTTTGTGCTTGTTTTTTACTAACTGTTTCGCTTAGTTCTTATTATTGTAAAGCTCGAAGGCGAGTTTATAATAACAAGATTTATAAAACTCGAAGGTGCCCGATCAGCTGCAGATTTGTCAAGAGTTATTTGTATTTACATGTGATTCTATGAGCTATCAGTGTTTTTATATGTGTATGTAGTAATCGTATTGATCGTCTGTGCTTTGTTTTTCTGCTGACTGATTCACTTAGTTCTTATTATTATGAAACTCGAAGGCGTCCAATCAGCTGCAGATTTGTCGGCAGTTGTCTGTATTTACATATGATTCTATGAGTTATTTATGTTTTGATATGTGTATATCGTGGTCGTATTGATCGTTTGTGACTGACTGTTTCGCTTAGTTCTTATTATTATAAAACTCAAAGGTGCCCAATCAGCTGCAATTGTGAGCTTTGTGCTTTGTTACAATGTAGGGGTGAGGAACATTAGGATGTTTTCGTCGAGAGCCTATCTATACACATGAGACTGTATTATTTATATAGTATCACATTGATCATTCAATTTGTTTTTTTACTAACAACTTCACTTAGTTATATTATAAACTTGAAGATGCCGATCAGCTACGATGTGAGCTTGTGCTTTGTAGAATGTAATGTTGTTACATACGTAGCATATCGATCTTATCTCAATCAATAAATATTATTATATTGAAATAATGATGCCTTCATATTATCAAAATATTCGGTTTGAATAAGTATAAATACCTAATTATCTTCGATATCGAATCGTTCTGGTTCAATGTCAATTTTCGGTGCTCTTGTACTCTAAGTCTCCCGGTAATGAATAATTATTATTTTTCTTGTTATTATCTAGTTTTCTTCTTGTCATATTCTTGTTTTCTGATCAATTGTTGTCGACGACCTTCGATTATGACACCATGCTCCCATGCAGGTTTGTCTTCTTCTGATGGCTACTTCTAATTGTCCTTGTAAATTCTTAAGTATTTGATCATTCCTGTTTTGTCTGATATTGAATTGCTTGTATTTGTTTATTCATTCAGTTCAGATTTTTGAAGCCCTCCAGTTGTTTCCTTGAATATCTGAGATAAATCTTTGCTCTTCTGGGCAAAGAAAAAATGAACACTTTAAAATGAAGTTTATTAGTCTGTACATCAATAGGACACCAACTAACCAAACCCTTACCGAGAAAGCCCTACTTACATGTTGTCATTAAAATTGAAGTATTTTTTGTTTAGTTTTTGGTGTTCTTTCGTGAAATCATAAGACAAGCTATACATTTCTCAAATGATTTTGAATTGTTTGAGATTACACAAAATTGTCTACCAAATTGGATTGATTGCTACAAGAATTACACCATCTTAATTTCTACATGGACATGTCATAGGAGTGTTGACGAATACAAGTACAAACGATCCAATTACAGGAGTTTTGTAAGGGTTGCAAACAAAAAACACACTATTTCCAAGTATCATCAACAATAAGGGGGGCAAAGAATAAAAACAACAAATTTACGTTTCTGTTCAACCACCCACAAACAGACGACATTGTTGGACAAGTTAGGATTCATCAAAGACCAAGTCTATCGGAGCCCAAGTAGCAACTATCAGAGAGAGATCATGTAGCAGAGGATATTTTTTGTTTCGTGGTCTTTGTGTTAGAGGCTTACTGAACGTTAAGCTAAGTACAAGAAAGAATTGGAAATACAAAACTAATACGAGGGAGGGCTAGACTACCCGATCGCGCTTTAGTTTGAGCGACGAGTGATAAGATCTAGAACAACATTTGCATATCATCATACTACCACGATTAACAAGATCGTACCTTGGATTGGGTCGACGGAGATATATATATACATGCTTGAAGCGAGAGCTTTGCCAACTGCTAGAGTCTTTACATACTAACCCACTAGGGTTCTCTTCTGAAGCTAGTTAACATCGTTTGATAGATCTGAACCCTAGGTTTGTATGCTCAGATCGGAAATCTCACATCTTCGTCTCTCACCTTAGGATGCAATCTTCACCCTTCCTTCCTTAATGAACTAGCCCACCAATGGTTGACCTCAATGAGAAATTTATGGCATTAGATGTCAACGAATGGGTATGCTCGTAATGCTTTGCTCCATTAATACTTTGACATGAGGTATTAATTCGATAACTACATCG
>JBBBWG010007113.1:81084-95459 GCA_037176905.1 Azolla pinnata | reverse complement strand
GGAGAAGAAAAGTGGAGGCAAAGGGGAAGAAAGAAGAAAGAAGAAGAAGGAAGAAGAAGGAAGAAGACAGAAACAGAGAAGAAGAAGAAGAAAGAAAGAAACAGAGGAAAAGATGCAGAAAAGATGCAGAAAAGGACAGCGACGCGAGGCGATGGAGGGAGGTAGATCGCAGCAGAAGATTGCAGCAGAAGATTGCAGCAGCAGAAGCAGAAGCAGAAGCAGATGATGATGATGATGACGATGACGACGACGATGGAGGAAGAAAGATTAAAGAAGCGGAAGATGGGAGGAGGAAGGGAGGAAGGAAGGACGGAGGGGGAAAGACAGAGAGGGAGAGCGACGGAAGCTGCTTGATGATGATTTGAGCGAAGCTCCCATGGCGAAGCGGCTATGGCTTTTCCTCCCCACCTTTTGCCCCTGCAAGATTGCGTTAGCTGGATCGCAAACAGCGGACCCATAAAGCTCCATTCCAGGTAGCTAAGCTCTCTCTCAGAGAGGAAGAGCGAGCGAGCGGTGAGAGAGAGAGAGAGAGAGAGAGAGAAAGAGAGAAAGGAAGAGAAGGAATGGCTATGCAGAGAGACGACAAGCACGCAGAGATGGAAAGCTTCGTCTAGATGAAGCTACATTCTCTGCGTGCGGAGTAGAACAGACGGTTTCTGCCCTGATTCCTCTCTGCTCTTCCGTTTGTGGGTTTGGTTTCTTTCTGTTTGCCCTTCAGGATTTTGCCTCCTTCCATAGCCCGCAAGATCGCTTCTTTGGCAGCTTCTCTCTCGCCCGTCTTCTTCAGATTGGAGGATTTCCCAGATTCTGCAGAAATCGTTCAAGAACCAGTTCTGTCGCTTCTTCTTCTTCTTCTTCTTCTTCTTCTTCGTCTTCTTCTTCTTCTTCTTCTTCTTCTTCGTCTTCTTCTTCTTCTTCTTCTTCTTCTTCTTCCTCTTTTCTGGTTCCTCAGATTCTGCAGAAAATCATTCGAGAACCGGTTACCTGTTTCCTGTTTTTCTTTGCCTTTCATCTTTGCAAATCATCCTCGTGGAAGAATCATCCGACTGTGCATTTAGGGCTTCGATAAGGATCGCCCGCGCTCAATCGTAGGCTAGATCGATCGGCGCGATTCCGCAGAAAATCGTTCGGAAAACCCGCTTCCTTTTCTTGCCTGCTTTGCATTCCTGCTGTTTCAATCATCCTCTGAATGTGGAAAGCTCATCAACAACAGCACATTTTCAGGGTTCCAACATTTAGGGTTTCAAGTGTAGTGAGTAAGCACCTCCGATTTTGGGAAGGAAAAGAAGAAGAAGAAGAAGAAGAAGAAGAAGAAGAGAGAGCATTTCCTCAACTGCCCCACGATCGGATTCGGTTTTCCTGTCTGTGGTGATGGTGATTCCGAAGAGAGCGTGGATCGACGTTCGCATGTGAAACAGATTTAGGGTTGTTGTTGTTCTTCTTGTGGGTGGGAAATTCTGGTCTGCCAATAGGGTTCCCATCCATCCATCTTTGCATCGAAGGCGAAGAAGATTCAGAAGAAGATTCAGAAGAAGATTCAGAAGAAGATTCAAGAAGAAGAAGAAGATTCAGAAGAAATCTTGTGGATTGTATCTATGGCCAATGATCATCGGGGCCATGGAATGGGGATCGACGGGGTATCGATCGACTGGTCGTTTGCTGCATCGCAGGCTTATCTTCCTCCGAGGAGCCCGATCTTCAGCAGCAGCGCTAGCTCCAACAATCTGAACCTGATTCCGGATCAAATCAACAACAATCAAAGCAACAACAATCAAAACAACAACAATCAAAGCAACAACAGCAACAACAACAATCAAAGCAACAACAACAGCAACAGCTTCTTCTCGAATTGGCCCAAGCCTCAAGCGCAGTACAACGAGAGCCCTAGCAATGGCGGGGTTTCGAGCAGCCGAATGAACAGGAATCATCACCATCCTCATCATCCTCATCCTCATCCTCATCCTCATCCTCATCATCATCCTCATCATCATCATCACCATCACCATCACCACCAGAGGACCCCTTCGACGAGCTTCCTCCCAGTCCACACCCCGGCGTGGGTCGACGATCTCCTCAACGATGCTCCCGATGTGCCCCCGCCCAACGCGTCGAGGATCTCCCACCGCCGATCCTCGAGCGATTCCTTCGCCTTCATGGACCACAGCAGCAGCACCCCCTCGATCTCCGACATCATGTCCTCTCCATCCTCCTCCAACAACCACAATCACAGCAACAGCCTCATCCTGTCCTCTCCATCATCGTCCGCCGCCATGCCGCAGCAGAACGCGGCCCCGAAGCAGTTCATCAATGGCCCCAGAGATATGGCCGACGACTGGCCCGATGTGCTCCCGAGGCATCCCAGCTGTAACAGCAGCAGCAGCATTGGTATTCACTATTCGAAGCCATTCGCAAAGAGCAGCAGCAGCAACAACAACAATGGAAGCGCTGGGAATGGCAATGCTGCGGCTGCCCATATGCCAACACCCGAGAGGATCCACACCCCTCCTCTCGGCAGCTCTTCTGCTCCCTCGGATCACGACAGCGCGAATGCGAGCTCCATGGATGAGATGAAGATTCGAGGGCCCGGGCAGCCCAAGATCGAGACCGAAGTGCAGAGCGCTCTGAAGGCCGAGCCCACCAGTGCGGCGACCTTAGCGGCTGCGAAGGGGGACATCAATCCGATGAACGATTCTGTCCTCGATCCCAAACGAGCCAAACGGTGGGGGTGCTTATGCTTTTTACATAGTTGATTTCAATCATGATGTTTGAGCTTATATATCAACGCACAATTTCCTTGGAGGAGGGGAACACTTCATGTATATGTTCTGGATTTTGCTATGCACACTATGTATCCCGTGTATATATGTGTCTCATCTTGTATGCGCATCGCATACATGTAAATAGATTGCCATGTCTAGATAGATGATGCATCGGTGGATTGATGATATTGATTGTGACCAATTGCCCATTTACTCCAACTATGCCACAGACAGGGTTGAAGGCCATTACATCACATTCCGTTTTCGTCAATCTCACCGACTCACATTCTGCTCTTCTGTCTTTCTTTCTTTCTTTTTTGTAAGGATCCTGGCTAATCGACAATCTGCTCAACGGTCCCGAGTTCGGAAACTCCAATACATTTCGGAACTTGAAAGAACGGTTAATATATTGCAGGTTAGAAGCTAAACCCTAGTGAAACCAACCAGGCCACATAACATGCATACTAGCACGATGCACTGCCATTCTGTTAAATGTGTGATCATGTGCATAGCATAGGGTTTCAGCTTCCAAATTGATTTCCCAAATCTTCTTCCAGGAAGAGGTCTCGGCGCTGTCTCCTCAAGTCACTTATCTTGATCGACATCGGATCATTCTCAATGTTGATAACAGTGCCATGAAACAGAGGCTAGCTGCACTGGCTCAAGAAAAGCTTTTCAAGGATGGTAAGTTTTATTGCTCTATATGGACTTCGTTTCCTTCTTTCGAACTCATCCTTACATCCTGTTTTCCTTAATTATGCAAGATCAAATGAAACGATAAGGAGTAGGCAAGAATGAAGAGCTAGTTGTTTCTTTTATAGGTTTACTAGTTTTGTCCAGGTTACAGCATTCAAAAGTGAGAATCATCAAGAGCATAGATCGAATGTACGAATCCAAGTTAGGCTGAACCTTAATAGTGCCTACATCTCTTAAGAACGAACAATCTTCTCAACGTTTTCTACTTAATTTCACTGGTTTGGAGTCCGTGGTGGTTATTTGTGTAGAACAGCCATTGTTTTGTTATTTTGCTACTGAAAGTTTTTTTTAGTTGACCATTGCCTTTTAGAGGTGACGATAGTCGGTTGAGTAATCTATTTTTGTTTGTGGAAAGTGAATTCTCATGAAGCCATTATTTAGGACAAATTAGGTTTGGTGTGGGGATACATAATAATCTTGGATCTAGAGATATGAAGACTTTTCTTAATGAGTGGAACATGAGACTCACCCGAGTCAAACCTTATCGTTCAAACTTTACCACTTATCATTCTCACGTAACCTACATAAAAATTGTGATTTTAGTAAGGTAAGGGGTATTATTTGTGCTGGTGTCTAGAAGTTCCCCAGGTGATGTCTAAATGGAAGCGAGAAGCCTTCTAATTTGATTTTCGACTCCAAAATCACACCATTCTAACAGAAGTTTGAGGGAGATTTTTTAAGGTGACAATGGGAGTTGTTAACTTTGATCGAGTGATTGCATGAACACCCAGCTCACAATGAAGCTTTGAAGAATGAGGTGCATCGGCTACGACAATTGTATCAACAACAGCAGCAGCAGCAGCAGCAGCAGCAAAAGCAGCCCCAACAGAAACAGAACCTCGGCGCTGATGGTAACCAACAACCGCATTCTAACCTTGTACCATCAACACAACAGGACATGAAAGAGCCTAGTGATATGGGACTGGATGCTACCAAATGCGTGGAATATATGTTGAAGGATAGTGATGGTGAATCTCCAATGAAGCCGATTGGACCATCAAGCCGTAATCTGACAGTTGACAAGGCTAAAGGATTAATGAACACACAAGTAATGCACACTCAACTCTGCCCCGATTTCCGAGTTCAAAACACTTAGTCCTTCGCGAATTCCTCCCGGTGATTGGCTTCTTCTCTTTTTTCTGTGTTGCGAGTATTTTTTAAATAACCTTGTCAATGAGCTCGGAATCGGAAGATCAAGCTTTGGGACAGTAAACGCCGTACAGATAATTATTTTATTGATTCTTAATTCTTTCACTCCTCACCTTCTCCCCCACAGCAAAAAGAGGGATGATTATCAATGACCCTCATACAATCAAACATTACCCCATGATTTGAGATTCTGAAATTCTTTGTACTCCGACTTTCCCCCCTCTTATATTCTAATACAAGTGTGTTAATACAATGCCAGAATTCATGCAAGGGCTTCCAGTCTTGAAAGTTGTAGTTACAGACTCTAATACATGGATCGAATGGTAAAGTTACACTAAGGTCTTTCGAATAATCCAAGGGATTCCTACGTCTTACCAATTCTGATTGGTGATTGATTGCTGCTTATCATTTTCTCTCCCTAGATTGCTGCTGATTGTTGAATTATTACAAGACCATACTAAATCCATCACATTGTGTATCGCAGATAATCTAATTTTTATCATTACTCGTTTCATGGGCGGAATTCCACTTGATGATTGTAGAGATAGTGCAAGTGCATGAAAACAAATTATTTGGTGGGGAGAAATATTTAATTATCGTATTGTCAAGATTTGAACATGTATACGGGGAGATCTGTAATTGTGGCGGTAATCAGCATGGCCCAAAATGGCTTGTTATCAAGCATCAGCAAAACGTAAGTGTGGAGGAAAATTCAATGGTCATATAATCAAGATCTCAATATCGAGAATCATGGGCACATACAGATGCTTCCCAATTCAGTGGGAAAAGAATTTTGCAGTTATGATCGGGCAATTGCGCTCACAGGAAACTTTTATCATCATTATGAAGCTTTGAATGTTCCATTCAGTAAAAGATTCGGTAACAATGGGCTTTAATGTTCTTGCCGGCATGTATATAGATATACACGAATGAAAACCTAAACATACAAAGAGATGCATTTGGACAAAATGAATGCATGCTTGCCAGATCAAGCCAATCGATAGATGGGATAAAAGTAAACATTTTAGTGGCCCTTAAAAAATTGATCTTGTTTGAGCGGGAACTGTCTTGCCCAGCTAATGATTTGACTCCCATTTTTCTAGCAGTATTGAGCACTGGAATTGGATGATTGATAGCTTGCATAAAATATGACTATCAGAATTATAAATGGGCATCTGTTCCAGGAACTAGCAATATTGAATACACCAACATACAGATGACGAATATGGAATGCAAATAAATTTGTTGTTACACAGTTCACTCAGGCATTTTGTGGACGAAGCCAAACAAGAAAAGGCCTGCTATAACCTGCTAAAAAGCCTCAAAATGGAAAAATCCTAGAAACATATGTATACATGTATCTTGAAAAGCTTGGGCATTTCTCATTTCAATGGATACATACATAATACAGATGACAGTTGTTTACATGAAATGTGGACCAAAATATCTGATCATGGACGCATGAACCAAAAATTACATGAGGAGAACCAAACAGTTCAATGGAGTTATTTACATGAAATACAGGCCAAAAATATCTGATCAGGGATGCCTGAGCCAAAATTCAGCTTGCTCTTATTTTTCTCTCTTATTTATTATACATGTATACTCAATCAAGACCCTTGATTGCACACCATTTGTGCTGTGCTGTGGCTTATATGGGGCTGATTTTTCAAAAGAAGCCCGAAATAGTCACTTGGCAATACAGGCATTTCTTCTTCATCTTCATTTCCTTCACAAAAGTGATCCCAGGGATTGGATTCATACCCACTCTCTCAAATGCTCTCGAGTGTGAAATCATTGAGATGGCAAAAGAAATCTGTCCACCCTTTTCCTCAGATTACTACTGGAAAGCATCGGGTTGTGTTTGCTAGCGAAGGTAAGCCCTTTCTACGACCATCACAAACAAGGAGATGGAAGAAAGGTACACAAAAGCAACGATATGGTTGCAAACATCAGTTGGTGTGATGGTGAAACAAACCGGGACATACAACCCTTGTTAGTGTATGCATAACATTTGGTTGAAATATTATTGCATACAACCAACTAGGGTTTATATTATTGTTTGCAGCAATGACTGAAATAACTGATTTGTTGGTGTGTTGATGTGAACAAGACCATACAACCCTGCTTAGTTGAACATATAATACTCGACAAAAATCTACATATCGGCTTCAGTGAGCTGTAGATCATTCAAATCTAAAAGTATGTAACATAAGAAGATGAAAAGAAAGGATGAAATAGTAAAAGCAAAGATGTGTGCATACCTCTTTGGGCCGCAGTGTCAGCCATGCATCACACCATCCTTGTGGAAGGGGGAGTTCACCATCAAGCTTATCTTCCCAATTCATATCACCACAGAATACGACATATTCGGGTGATATTTAAGACTATGGAAGGCTTGGTTAGCTTGAGCAATGCGCTCCTCACTCAACATTTGATCCCATGTTGGAGGAGATGGGCAGGGGCTCTCCAGATGAGTCGTGGCTACCAGAAGTTCTCGGCCTCCCACCATGTCTCCCACTTTGGAACAACAAGGATCCCTACTACCCATTACGCTGTTGGTATAAGGGCTCCTGCTGAAGCTTGTGTTCGGTACCCTGCTCAACTACAATAAATTGGCTGAATGAACACGATGAAAAGACAAGTTCTAATGCAATGTGCTATTTAGTTCATCAGAGAAAAAACGACTCTTGAGCTCACACTTCGAACTTCCATGCTTCTTTCATTACTTTTCCTACACAATCTGGAAAAGACTAGTGTTGTTCTCTCCATAACGAAATGAGCTCAAAAGCAAAAATGTGGGGCATAGGACAGGCTCTCACTTGAAGACAGAAATAAGCTCTTTGTGATGCAAAATGGTGGACCTGCTACTGAGCACTGGTACTTGTTCCACCATGATGAGCATTGGAACAGGTTATAACTGGCTGGAGTCACTTCCTATGGAAAGGGTTTGCACAAGTTACAACAAAGTAAAATAAAAAATCCAAATCATATGAAAAGCCTTGATCCTTCAAGAACGAGAGTGCCACAATGCATTCGAGCATTCGTACCTGTAAGCAAACAAAATGTGGATCATGTTCTCAAATTATTTCACCGACCGCATTCATTCTTGCAGCTAGTTCAAGGTCTTCCCGAAACCACACATTGTATGTCAACACAAGAATACTCTGATTTCTAACCCCCAACTCTGCCAGGTTGCTTCAGCAAAGTCTTCACTATATAACCAACGAGATGAAGACTTGAGCTTCCACGATACAAGTATTCTGATGAAGAGTTGAGAAATCACTCTGAGTTCTACTTTCTTGAGAAACATTCACCAGTAATGTGAGCATCGCTAATAAGATGACATACATGTCACTAGAAATACCTGCATTTGTAGGATTGTTAAATTTCAACCATTTCAGAGATGATTACTAATAAGATGCCATACATATCACTAGAAATACCTACAGTTGCATGATTGCTAAATTTATTGTTTGCTCAAACAAGCACAAACTTGTGTTTTTTTTAATCAAACATTGATGAAGCTCAAGGTTCTCTAATTGGAAATCTTGGGTAGAATTCACGCTGTTTAATACCAAGATGTAAAACGATATCGATTCACAAATATTCCAGAAGTATCACAAATAAAGTCAGTATATATATCATTAGAAATATCCACATTCATACGATTGCTGAATTTCTTAAGAGCTAAAATGATCTTAACCTTGTGTTTCTTGAATCAAACGTTTGATGGATGTCAAGGTTATCTAATTGGGTACCTCGGGTAGAATTTATGTTGTTGTACACGTAAATACAAAACAATATCAATTCACAACTATTACAGAATTATCACAAATAAGACGAGTATATATATGATTGGAAATACCCACATTCGTAGGATTGTTAAGTTTATTATGCGTGCAAATGAACTTCGGCGTCTGTTTCTTGAATCAATGCTGAACTGGGTACCTGGTGGTTTTTCTAAGCTCTCCATCCTTGGGACTTGAAAGGCACTATTGGAGCTACCGTAGCCACCATCTGGAGATTTGCTCTTCATACTTCCATTAGAGGTGCGTGATTGAGCCATGTTAGAGGCCAAATTCTCAGCTCATCTTGTAAATGTAAATGTAAATAATGTATATGTATATATTCATATGCCTACATATCTATGGATCTAATCTTATAGTGCGGCAGATGCAAGCGACAAGCTCTCATGGAAGTGTGGGTTCAGATCTCTCCCGAGAGATGAAAGCCACTCCTTACCCACGATACCTCGCTGACATTCCCAAAGAAAGCCAAAAAAAATGGGAAAAAAAGAACGGATTTCCCATGCCTAAACCAAAAAAAAAAAAAAGAGCCATGCCCAAACACTAGATTTGCCATCTCTCGATTCCCTAAAATATATTTGGTCCATTCTAGTTTGGTTTCATCTGTTGGTTCGGCTGGATCTGACGAGAGTCAAATGCCCATTTCGCTGATGCCGATTTGACAGGCTGTGAGTTTTGAGGCCATTTTGCCGCATTTCATCCTAGATATACTCCCATGCATTGATCGACCCATCCATCCATGGTGAGAGTCGAACAGCATCGACAGCATCGAAGATCATCGAGGGGGAACTTCTGATGGTTCCCGATTCAGTCGGAACAAAAAAACTTCTGTAGTTGTGACCGGGGCAATTGCGCACAAGGAATTCTGATCACTATTATGATCTGAATGTTGCATTCAATAAAAGATCATGTACCTCGAAAGGAGCATAACCAAAAGCATTCTCAGCCATGCACAATGGGTTTTGTTTAATGTTCCTGCTGGCATGTATACAGACATACACGAAAGAACATCAACATACAAGGAACTTTTTAGCAGCCCTTGAAAAATTGAAATGTTCCCTCTTGTTTGAGCCCAAATAAATAAGAGTGGGAACTCTAGACCAGCTAAATTGACCGCCATTTTTCTAGAAATATTGAGCACTAGATTTAGTTGATTGATAATTGCATGAAATTTGACAATCAGAATTATAAATGAGCATCTGTTCCAAGAACCATCTAAAGATGTACATAAGAGTAACAAATGGAATCCAAATTAACTTACTGTTATACAGGTCACTCTCAGGCATTTCTTAAAACAAGAAAAGACCTGCTAACTAACCTGCTAAATAAAATGGAAAATCCTATCCACAAATGTATATCTATCTTGAAAAGCTTCCCATTCAATGGATACATACATAATATAGATGACAGTTATTTACATGAAATGTGGACCAGAATATCTGATGGAAACCAAAAATTGCATGAGAAGAACCAGAATTTTCAGTGGATACATACATAATACAGATAACAGTTATTTACAAGAAATGCAGGCCAAAAATATCTGATCAGGGATGCATGAGCCAAAAATTGCATGAGGAGAACCAAAAATCAGTTTACTCTATTTTTCTCTCTCATTTTTTATACATGTATACTCAAGACCCTTGATTCCACACCATTTATGCTGTGCTATGGCTTATATCATGACCTTGGGGCTGATTTTCAAAAGAAGCCCGAAATGGTCACTTGGCAATACAGGCAGCCTCACAGCTTGGGCAGATTTCTTCTTCATCTTCATTTCCTTCTCAAAAGTGACCCCAGGGATTGGCTTCATACCCACTCTCTCAATGCTCTCGAGAGTGAAGTCATTGAGATGGCAAAAGAATCTGTCCAGCCTTTTCCTCAGATTACTACCGGAAAGCATCGGATTCTGTTTGCTATCGTAGGTAAGCCCTTCCTACAACCACCACAAATAGGAGATGAAAAAAGGTGCAAAAGCAGTGATATGGCTGCAGTAATCATTTGATATGTTGGTGAGAACAGGAACATACAACCTTTGTTAGTGTATGCATAATATTTTGCAGAACTATTATGCATACAACTAAGTAGCGTTTATGTTATTGTTTGTGGCGATGACAAAAATAACTGATTTCTTGGTGTGGTGATGTGAACAAGACCATACAACCCTACTAAGTTGAATGCATAATACTTGACAAAAATCATCGAAGTATATAGCATAAAATGATGAAAAGAAAGGATGAAAGGTCAGAAACAAAGATGTGCATACCTCCTTGGGCCGTAGTGTCAGCCATGCATCACACCATCCTTGTGGAAGGGGGGGTTCACCATCAAGCTTATCTTCCCAATTCATATCACCACAGAATACAACATTCGGGTGATCTTTAAGCGTATGGAAGGCCTGGTTAGCTTGAGCAATGCGCTCCTCACTGAACATTTGATCCCATGTGGGAGGAGATGGGCAAGGACTCTCCAGATGAGTCGTGGCTACCAGAAGTTCTCTGCCTCCCCCCATGTCTCCCACTTTGGAACAACAAAGATCCCTACCCATTACACTGTTGGTATAAGGACTCCTGCTAAAGGTTGTGTTCGGTATCCTGCTCAACTACAATAAATTCGCTGAATGAACATGAGGAAAAAACAATTTGTACTGCAGCATGCTATTAGGTCATCAGAGAAAAAACGATTTTAAGTACATTCCGGGAAAAGACTTCAGGCATTCTCTCCATAAGGAGATGAACTCAAAGCTAAAATGTTTGCATAGGACAGACTCTTACCTGAAGACAGAAATAAGCTCGTTTCGATGCAAATGATGGTGTTACTGAGCACTGGTACTTGTTCCACCATGATGAGCTTTGGAATAGGTTATAAATGGCTGGAGTCACTTCCTATGGAAAAACAAGTCAGGGTTTGCATGCGATACAACTCAAAATAAAATAAAAAATCCAAATCATATGAAAAACCTTGATCCCTCCAGAAAGAGAGGGCCATGATGCATTAGAGCATTCGTACCTGTAAGCAAACAAAATGTGGATCATGTTCACAAATTATTCCACCAATCGCATTCATTCTTGCAGCTAGTTCAAGGTCTTCCCTAAACCATACATTGTATGTCAACACAAGAACACTCTGATTTCCAGCCCCAACTGTGCCAGGTTGCTTCACCAAAGTCCTCACTATATAAACAAACAGGATGAAAACTTGAGCTTCCACAATACAAGAAATCTGATGAAGAATGAGAAATCACCCTGAGTTCTACTTTCTTGAGAAACATTCACCAGTAATATAAGCATTTCTAATAAGATGACATACATATCACTAGAAGTACCTACATTTGTAGGACTGCTAAATTTCAGCCATTTCAGAATGATTACTAATAGTATGCCATTCGTATCACTAGCAATACCTACATTTGTAGGATTGCTAGAATTTATTATTTGCCCAAACATTGATGGAGCTCAGGGTTCTCTAATAGGATATCTTGAGTAGAATTCATGCTGCTTAATATCTAATGATATAACAATATCAATCAACAAATTTTCTAGGATTATCACAAATACGGTCAGTATATATATCATTAGAAATACTCACACTCATACGATTGCTAGATTTTTTATGAGCTCAAATGATCTTAAACTTGTGTTTCTTGAATTAAACGTTGATGAATGTCGGGGTTATCTAATGTCAGGGTGATCTTCAGCTTGTATTTCTTGAATCAATGCTGAACTGGGTACCTTGTGGTTTTTCTGATCTCTCAATCCTTGTGACTTCAAAGACACTGTTGGAGCTCCCGTAGCCATCATCTGGAGATTTCCTCTTCATACTTCCATTAGAGGTGCTTGATTGAACCATGTTAGAGGCCAAATTCTCACCTTCCCCGAAAAGAAATTCTTCGGAATGCTTAGAACTCTTAAAGACAGAGTCTTTCTTGTTCTTCGAGGTCGATTGCTTCACATTCTTGGTAGAATTTAAGGGAGATTCCCTGCCATTCTTGGAATGCCTGAGAAGAGATTCCTTGGCAATCTTTGTATTCTTGGAGGGAGATTCCTTTCTATTTTTGAAGAGGCCTCTGTCATTCTCAGATTCATCTTCAAGATTCTCGGGGAAGGTTTCCTTCCCATCCTTTGCCTTGCTCTGGGATACACTGATTTCTTTGAGGATTTCTTGAATAGGGACAACACTGCATGACCTTAAGGGCCAGAACTTTGTACTTTCCTTTCCTACCTTGTTTTCATCTCTGCCAGCTTTCTTACCGGCATATCTCCGATCATCATCATCATCCTCCTCCTCCACCTCCTCATCAACATCATCAAGGAGAGCATCAAACTCTGCGAACGCATCAAGAGAGATGGAAGATTTGGGTGTTCTGCATACATCACAGACAGCATCGAGCTGATTGTTGAGGAAAGTGCAAGCTCTGCATCCCCATTTGGATATATCACGAGAGGAGGATGAAGAACAATGCTTCAACAATGGTGATGGTGATGGTGATGATGATGTTGATGAATGACGAGAAGGATGCAGTTTCTTAGTTTGCTGGCATACCTCACATTGGTTTGAAGCTTCTTTGTTTACACAGATGCAAGAGGAGCATGTCCAAAACGCCATAGCCTCAGAATGAGCTAGGAACAGGGCAGAACAGAGGCCTCAACGAAGAAGAACAACAACAACAAAACAAATACTTAGTATAGCAGAAAAAATACGTATTTCAAAAAGTATATTTTTCCCATTTGTGTTCCAAAGAAATACCATTGATTCTTCTCTATGTTTATCTGCATTTTGATACTTAATTTTGCTGAAAAATACGTATTTCAAAAGTATATTTTTCCCATTTGTGTTCCAAAGAAATGCCATTGATTCTTCTCTATGTTTATCCGCATTTTGATACTTAATTTTGCTGAAAATTACGTATTTCAAAAGTATATTTTTCCCATTTGTGTTCCAGAGAAATACCATTGATTTATTCTCTATGTTTATCTGCATTTTGATACTTAATTTTGCTGTTTTGGTTTATGTAAAGACGTAGAAGATCTGCATGGTAAGTATTTCACAATTATTTTATCTTTTTTTTGTTTTAATAATGAAACTTCGAATACGTATGGTGAGCGAGAATGAAATCCATACATTATTTCTTAGATGTGTACAATATCGATAGAAGCATTAGCGATTTCTTGTTAAATCTTCATAAATTTGTTTGCATGAAATTTATTTGTTGGTGGAGCTAATATGTGTTCATAAAATATGTTTGTCGATGGAGCTTATTATATGTGTTGAGTTTCGAAGAAGTGTCGAGGTGATAAAAACTATTAACAAGGCCATTGAGAGAAACATTGCTCCGGTGAAAAAGAAATCGCCTCCATCTGAAGAGCGGAAAGGGGTATTGATTCGATCGTGGCGCCATTGTTGCTAGCCCACATTCTTAAGCCCATCTGGATGATGATTCAACGTCGGCCATAACCAATTCGATCGATCCGATTTTAGAAAGAAATGATCGATTCTAGCGGATTACGCAAAAATCTTGTCGAAATTCAGAGTTGGAAAAGAAGAAGAAGAAGAAAGAAAGGATAGAAAAGAAAAGAAACAGCTCCATGGAAACTTAGGATCTCTCTGATTATCTCTTGCCTCCTAGATTCTCCATTGGACCTGTTCGTGTAATGTTTTGCATGTATGTTCATGTGCAGATATATACATATATCTATATTTCCAAATTGCAAAATATCCGTTTGCACTCAGGATTTCTGTGTACAAAATGTTCTGGAAGATTGAAAGCTTCAGCTTCATTTGGGTCTTTGTGATTTGCTGACAGTTTCCAAACAAGACTCGCTCCCTGTTGCAGTTTTGGGTCTTGTTCCTGTATGTTTTGCATGTATGTTCATGTGCAGATGCAGTAGATGCATTGCACCGGCAT
>JBBBWG010007113.1:57759-80984 GCA_037176905.1 Azolla pinnata | reverse complement strand
ACTCAGGATTTCTGTGTACAAAATGTTCTGGAAGATTGAAAGCTTCAGCTTCATTTGGGTCTTTGTGATTTGCTGACTGTTTCCAACCAAGACTCGCTCCCTGTTGCAGTTTTGGGTCTTCCCAGTTTGGACTTCAGGGTTCTATGATCTAGCTTCAGCTTTCTTTTGGTCTTTGTGATTTGCTGACAGTTTCCAAACAAGACTGGCTCCCTGTTGCAGTTTTGGGTCTCGTTCCTCTTTTGTTTGCATCCCAATTTAGACTTCAGGGTTCTGTGATCTATCGATATACAAATCTTTTTTTTTTTATCTTTGTTTTCATCCCATTTTTGAGTTCTAATCTACATACAAATCTTGTTTTTGGATCTTTCCTGTCATCTTGTCCATGATCTTTACCCATCCCTTTTTTGGTTTTTGTTTTGTTTCTGGCTCCTAAACCCTAAAACCCTGTCTCTTCTGTTGAGCTATGGTGAATTTCTCGGAGAAGCTGGAGAGCCAGCACATTTCAGAATGGAAAGATGCATACTGCGATTACAAGCAGCTGAAGAAGGATCTGGAGCATGTGAAGGAGAATCAGCTGGATGGTAGCAGCCGTGATCAGCATCCACAATCACATGGCCACCATAGCCTCGACCACATCCGAATGCCATCCTTCCAACAACTCCGGACCCTCACCCGGACCCTCACACGCCGTATATCCAACACCCTCACCAACATCAATACGTCGGTGAAGGTCTGCGCTATTCTTCCGACGCATGCATAGAATCACAAACAATGTACGTGCATACATCATGTAAAACCTTGTTGTTGATTGCACAAATCTATGCATGCATACCTTGTTCATGCTCGTGGGTGCATTGTTCATTGTACGAAAACACTAACAAGGGTATGCACTAAATCTATGTATGTATGCGTGTGCATTACCTTCTTTGTGCTTGTGGCTATATATGTCGTAAAACAAAACACAAAGGCATGCATTCGCGTAAAAATCTATGTATGTGTATGCATTACCTTATTTATGTTTGTGAATGTATATGTTGCACGTTCATTTATTTGCATACTTGCATACCTTGTCCACAAATTACTTTCTTTGTGCTTGTGGCTATATATGTCGTACAACAAAACACAAAGGCATGCATTCGCATAAAAATCTATGTATGTGTATGCATTACCTTAGTTATGTTTGTGAATGTATATGTCGTACGTACATTTATTTGCATACTTACATACCTTGTTCACAAATCAGTAGCTATGCATATACATTTAAGTTCTCGTTTATGCTTGTGATACATAACAGTGCTGTACACAAATAGGATCAACGTATGCCATATGCATAATCTCCGTATATGCATGGATGTGTTGTGTATAACTTGTTTCCATGTACAGCTATATGCGTATCGTGTTCTATTTTTGGGAATGCATATGATATGTGCGTACATAAATCTTTAGATATCTACGCCTTTATACCTTATATATGTGTATCCATGTGAATACACAGATTTGCACGCATGTATATACACACAAATATATATATACCTTATTCCATGCAACATATACACAATTTACACGGTATACATGCATGTATTTAACCATATATGTGTATGTCCATGCAGGTATACATGAACATAAATCCCTAAGAACATTGGCTAACAGTGTGAGATGTTATGCTTTATGGAATCTTTGTGCATGGTTTGTCTCTAGGATGTTAGGCATAACCTCCAAGTTCAAGGTAATGGCGTATATACCATGTATTGGCAATAATCTGCAGGAACATTCGGTTTTTTCCTGGACATGTTCGGTTTGTATATTTAAGCACACTTGCATCCATTACATATCATGTGTAGATAAGGTGATATAATATTCACATTGGCAGTTCATATTCCAAAAATTGACATTAATAGGCCTTCTTAGGTGCACTTGCAACAACCCAACACTGCCTCTGGATCAGAACAAGAGCTAGGATTATATGAAACTGAGCTGCTGATCCCATTTGAAGATACAGAGGGTGATAGGGTTTTCTTTGCACGATTAGATGGGCAGCTCAACAAAGTGAATAGGTTCTACAAGGAGAAAGAGGAGGAATATTTTAGCGAAGGGCAGAATATTAATGATCAGTTGGTAAAGCTAGAAGAGGTGAAAAAGGCACTAGCTCGTAAGCAAGAGCTTATCAATAGGAATGGGGAGGACATTGCCGATTCATCTTCATACAACATGAGAGGTTGCTGCAGCCTGCAATATATGTGTGTGTGTGTGTGTGCGTGTGTGTATGTGTATGTATATATGTGTATATATATATGTATAATCATTTGCTAGAATTGATTGCATAACAGGATATCTATCGATCCATCTCTCTATCTTAATAAAATACAAGTTAGAACTGGGACTTATGTCTATTCCAAGGCCATTGTTTTGGAGATCTCAGTCACCATTCCGATAAATCTGGGTAGCCAGCTCTACATACAGCAATTCAACCCAAGGCATCTAGGTCCAGATCATGTCAAGGACTATCTATACCAGTTAAACTTTAGGTGTATGCCTAGACTATGTTAGTTGTCAGTGGTGAACTAGATGTACCCAGGAATTAATTATCTAACAGTTCCTATGCTTCATTCTTGGTTCAGAGGGAGTTTATGAATTGGAACTGCGGAATGTTGGTGTTATTGTTGATACACATGAAGTGGGTGTTCCTACAAGCAAAGACATGCCCAATGTTGAGAATTTCTCTAGGGTCGAGTTCAGTAATGGTTTGGAAATGGAATCAGATATATTGTTTGGGTTGAATGTTCCTCGGGCCACTCCCATGTTGGCATTTGCATCTCTCGCTCAAAAGATTATTGATGATATCTCTAATCACATGAAGATCAAGGATGTTTCTCAGTCACGAAGTAATCTCACCACCTTGGACAAGAAGAGATTGCAGTATGCCGAGAAGATGTTGCGTGATGCGTGCATGGAGCTGTATCGTGGACTCAACTTGCTAAAAAGTTTCAGGTTAGATGCGTTCTTGTGTACATGGCTTAACACACCCAATGTTGTGACTCCGTCCGCAACATCTTAATCATTTGCATCGATCTTGTAGGACCTTGAACTTTACAGCGTTCTCAAAAATATTGAAGAAATATGAGAAGGTACCAAAACATCTTATTGGCGGATATTGGGTACTCATGGCTGTGCATATAGCACAAAGATCTCTGATGTTCATTCTCTTGTTCAGATTTCTGGGAGGGATGCCTCTTCATCATACATGAAAGCTGTAGATAAAGCTTATTTCCACTCTTCAGATAAGGTAGAATGTGATAAACCTTATGTGACATGTAATGCAATTATACAGCTATATTACCTTATTATGCTAAATGTTTTCATTATGAGCATCATATATATGGGAAAGACTGAAAAGTGTGGCATTTTTGCGTTTTTAATGTTTTGCTAAATACCGGCTAAGATCCAAATGCCACATTTCCTCAGGAAACTGAATTCTTGTGTGTTCTCACTTGAATATTTTCTTCCTCTATTCTGCTTTAAGGCCCTAAAGTTGATGAATGAGCTGGAAAAGATGTTCATAAAACATTTTGCAAATGGCAATAGGAAGAAGGGTATGACACTGTTAAAAGCATCCCGACAAACAGCTTCCCACAAAGTTACCTTCTTTCTAGGTAAATTATGATGATAGAGGACAAATAACAGTTGGACAAGGTTGTGTTATGTCCTTCTAGGTAACTTGTTTTTCTTTGACTTCCCTGCAGGTCTCTTCACAGGGTTCTCCTTGTCTTGTTTGATAGCCTTCTTTCTCCTGTTTGATGTTAAATGGTCCCTAAGAGATGCGATGCTCGATGAAGAAAAGGAGTTGTACCTAATTGCCATGTTTCCACTTTTCAGGTTCGCCACATAATCTATTTCTTTCAAGTTGAAGAAGAAATATGATCGTAGATTTGATTGTGAGGTATTTAACTTTCCATAGCACACTTTTTGAAACAACACAAATGGTTCATGAGGTAGTGAAAATGGTTCATGATATAGTGTTGGTTTTCATGAAGAATATAAGGAGAAACTAGGTCTCACCCACTTTTCTATGCTTTATCCATATACGATTCTCGAAGAATGACCCATCCCAAAGATCTCAACATGTTTTCAAGGGAGGTTACATGTATTGGGGAGAATGAAGATCAATTTATCCTTTCTCTTAACTGCTACTTTCTTTCGCAGCATATTGTTCTTGACCGTCCTCCACCTCATCATGTTTGGATGGAACTTATACATCTGGAGAAATAAGAAGATCAATTATCCCTTCATCTTCGGATTGTCCCCTGATGCTGAGATAAGTTATCGGGAATTACTGCTCGTAGCCTCTTGCCTTGCAGCCGTAACCATGGGAACCCTTCTTGGTCACTTAATGATTTATGCAGATTTGACAGCATCATTCCTGACAGTCATTATGCCTCTCTCTATTATAATGGTTTGTAATTCTTGACATAATTTGTTTTCCTGCATTTAGAATGTCTCCTTAATTTTTTTTATCCCTAAATCCAAATCACTTTAAGTTGTATGTCACCGTTAAAAACATCTCTTTAACTACCACCAAATTGCTTAATCACCGTTTGGAAACCTATTTTCTTAATTACCACCAAATTGCTTTAAGTTGTATCACCATTCAAAAATATATCTCCTTACTGCCATTGACATTTGCATCATCATTATATTATTATTATTATTATTATTCAAAAATATATCTCCTTAACTACCATTGATATTTGCATCATCATTATTATTCATAGCCACTTTTTCCCATTCTTTTCTTTGGTATACCAACCTATTTACATTTGAACCACCCTGCACCCTGATTTTGTAGGCCTTCATAATGCTGCTTTTCTGCCCTCTAAATATATGCTATCGTCCAGCACGGATGTTCCTGTTAGCATGTTTCTGGCATATTTTTCTTGCACCATTCTACAAGGTAAGTGATAGTGACTCATCATAATGGATACTTATGCTTGCTTTCAAGAAATATCGATAACTAGTCATCATTTCTGACATTCACTCCCATTTAGGTTGTCATGCCAGATTTCTTCATTGCAGATCAGCTCACAAGCCAGGTATGTACAACTATTGCATTAATAGCTTTCCAGAAGATAGAAAGTCAATCACGTACATTCTTGTTTTCCTCTGCTCTTGTCAAAGGTCGCCGTAAATGTTGTCTCAAAAAAATCTAGAGCTTGTATTGTTACAATTCAATAATTGTGAGTTTGTGTTGTTAATCTTCAAGTAATTAATCCTAACACTTGTTCAGGTCTTCACGTTTAGGAATCTGGAATATGTGCTTTGCTACAGCATTGTTGGTCATTTTGAGAAGTTTAACATTGCATTTTGTTCTGGGAATAGCATGAAATATCAGGCTATTGCATACGTGGTCAGCTTGCTGCCATATTGGTGGCGTTTATTGCAGGTAGGAAGTAATTTATATGCTGTACATACTATTTTTATATATTTTCCGTACATACTATTTTTATATATACTGTACATACTCCTGCATGCATGTATGCATACAAAAGTAATACAATTGACATGCTGGGCAATGTCAATCCTGGCATACAATGCACATGCCGACTAAAATGATACAGAACACAATACATACTACAATATATATGCTGAGAAATGTGATTATAAAACACGACATATAAGTGTACCATGCACATGCTGACCGATGTGATAGTGTGTAAGGAGGTGGATTGATGAGCATGACAAGTCGCATATCACAAATGGAGTGAAGTACATGTCAGCACTCATGGCAGCTGCTGCATCGCTCACATACAGCTTCAATAGGACAACATCATGGATGTGGGTCTTCATCTTCACATCAACATGGGCAACAGGGTTCAATGTGTATTGGGATCTTTGTGTCGACTGGGGTCTTCTCAATGTCGACTCGAAGAACTACTTGTTGAGGGATCAGCTTCTTCTCAAGAACAAGAATATTTACTTCATATCCATGGTAAGCATTAAATAATGAACATAATATATCATTAAATAAATATTGAACATATCAAGTGTATGAACATAATATAACATTAAATAAATATTGAACATATCAAGTGTATGGTGGAAGGATATATCTATTGTATGCAAACTGTCGTGTCTATTTTATACAGAAGAGAAGAGCATGAGTATCCCTGATGCATAGATTGAGTTTGCATCCGCCAAATGCAGTTAATTATTGATTGATAGATAGATAGGTAGGTAGGTGGACGGTTATAAGACAACACAAATTTGCATAAATCCATGAAATGCCTATTTAGAGGGGTGGCTCAAATGTGTGGTAATAAACAGTCATGACAATTAAGCTTAGCACACAAAAAAAAAAACACAATCAGAGAAAGGAAGTGTACAAGTTTATATAGCTAGATTCCATTATATGCTCATTATATGTGATTGATTCCGGAATAGGTGCTCAATGTGGTTTTGAGGTTTGCTTGGATGCAATCGGTGACGCAAATAGAGTTTTTTGGGATCGATCGTCGCTTGACTGATCTTTTCTTCGCTTCTCTTGAGGTGGTTAGGAGAGGCCATTGGAACTTCTACAGGTAAAACAGGCAACACAGCTTGTTATGCTAACATGGCTTTGAGCCTTGTGGCAGAAATAATGTGTTTGGGTCTTCACTTGGTTATGTATTTATGTTTTTCAACCAGGTTAGAGAATGAGCATCTCAACAACGTTGGCAAATTCAGAGCCACAAAGGCTATCCCTTTACCCTTCTTTGTACATGATGATTGAGCCCTGCATGGCGAGCCACATCAGCGCATGCGTTTTTAATTGATTCTCATCAGCAAACTGCAAATACAATGAGGAAGAGGTGTGATTGTAGGAGAGAAAGTGTTGTGATATTCCAAGATCTGTGGCAACCTCGTAACAGCTCAAAGCTCACAGAGTTTTAAAATCTAGTAACAAGTGAAACTGAAACAATGAAGAGGAAAGGAAAAGAAGAGAGAAGAGGAAAGCTGTAATCAAATTAGCACTGATTTAATTGTATAGAATTTGTAGAATTTGTAGTGTCGAGAAGTTGTAGGAAAGGAATTTACACAACAAAAGCTAGCAAGGAGTTTACAAAACAAAGGCTAGAGAAATTCAGCTGCAACGGAGTTCAATTATGTGCTTACAATATAGCTAGAGGAATTCAGCTGCAAAAGTTCAATTATGTGCTTACAATATAGCTAGAGGAATTCGGCTGCAAAAGTTCAATTATGTGCTTACAATATAGCTAGAGGAATTCAGCTGCAAAAGTTCAATTGTGGATCATAGTCACTATGCACTGCTGAGAAAACATGCAGCGAATGCTTTTAATTGCATCAGTTGAGAATTTAATTGAAAAGGATTGAAGCTTTTTCTACATCTCTTTTTATGGTACAAATTTTATGCCCAAATCAATCACATTGCGAGATCTTGGATTGAAAATGGTTGGGACATTACTATAAGAATTGTATGGTATGAACATAGTCCATAAGTGCTTCATGGTATTATGTACATAGATGCTCTAATGAATAACAACCCATTAGTCGACGAAGAGTGTATATGATCACTTTGAACCAGATCAAGGAAAAAACTAAATTAGATCATGTTGATCACAAATTCAACCTTGTACTGTTTTCATATGGAAATCAATTCAAACATAATCATGGCTATAACAATAAACTACAATATTTTTAACCTTGTCATCTAGATCATTGGCGAGTAAAGTAAGAAACAAAACCAGGAAATCAGACTTGGCATGCTTTTTTTTTTTGTATAATCTATACAAAATGGAGAGGGAGGTTTTGGGAGCGATGTTATATATATATATATATATATATATATGTAGCTTTGCATGTTCCAGAAAAATTTAAGGTCACTGCAAGAATGTTTGACCAATAGAAAGACACCCGACAAATCTCAAGCATGCTTCAACTATAGACTGTTTCACAATTTATTCAAGATATAGAGCATATACATACATACACATATGTATATGGTACAGACTTTTGCATACACCGCACCCGTCTTTGATGAAGAATGTCCAAATAACTGAAATGGAAAGACTTTTAGCCATCCTCCCCGAATTCCTTTGTAAACTTCTCGTGGATCTCGAGGTCAGCTTTGCTCACTGTCGGCTTTTGTCTCGACAACACTTTCTCAAAGTCTGCTCTTGATATTGGCGGGGGTACTATCTGCCATGGCAAATGAAAAGAAAATACTATGAAATAACACACTATATATCCCCTCTCATCCCAGGGTATTCCTAACAACCTTCCCTAAACAGTCAAGTTTCCCTCATCTATACAAATGCTTCTATGCATTGGACTTGATTTTTTTTTTTTTTTGAGAATTAAGTCGACAGATAAATAGAGATCCTAATTCCAGACAAACACATACATATCGGTAAACGTATGAACAGAAATATACCTACTTACTAGTTAATTTCATGTATAAAACTATATCGATTCAAAATCGGAGATACACACACCTTTGCTGCCAGACCCTTAGCTGCAAGCTCTTCCATGGTTGTTTGTATGGCACCTCGTTGACGAGGCCCACATGGCATCCATATTTCCTCTCCATCCTTGTTCACAAGCCGTTGGAAATGCATTGCATCTTGAGTTTTACGCACAGGCTCAAATAGGACATCCTTGACCTGGATCAATGTATGGAGTCAAACCACTCATAAATAAGGTATTTTGATAGAGCCCACTACAGGAGTATTTAAATTACATACACAAGGTATTTCGATTGGCACAGTACAAACATTGACATAGGAATATATGTGACATAAAATATAGTGACTCTTGCTATTCTACAAGCTCTAATAACTTGAAAGGAAGAGTTAGACTATCTTCTTACACAGACAGATACATCAGAACCCGAGAAACCTTCTGATCGTGCTGCCAAATACTCAAAATCTGACTCTGAAAGATCATTTGGTGTGTCACCCAAATGAACCTACAAAAAGATCGAGCCATGGTAACACAAAAGCATAGTAAGGTGCATTCTCTTGGTGAAACATAAATACCTTAAATGTATGCTATAAATTGTAATACTTGGAGACATTGGGAAATATTATACCTTGAACATATGTTGTCTTGCTTTCTGATCCGGTAGAGGAATGTAGATCCGTTTGTCAAACCGCCTCCGGATTGCCTTATAAAATAACCAGTTTTTTTTTTAAAATACATCCTTGGTAAAAGCATTTGAACACGCATGAAAGGAACTGGAAAAGCAAATGCACTTCATGTTCCACTTTATACCTGATCAAGGGCATATGGAGTGTTCGTAGCTGCCAAAACTAGCACTTTCTGTTCAGTGTGTCCCACACCCTGGAACAGGTTACCCTTAACTTTTAGTAAGATAATTTATTGAAGAACTGATGTTATGTCAATACCATCCCCAGATGTTCAAACCTTATTCGGATTTCCTTATGATGTCATTTGTACTGCATGAAGATTTTTCACGCAACATTTGAAAACTAAGGGTCCGAGTAAATATCTGAACATGCTGGTGAAACTTTTTGGTGTTTTCCTAATCATGAATATAAAACTCTCATAAGAGCAACATACCTGCATTTGTACAAGTAGCTCAGTCTTGATGCGTCGCGATGCTTCACTCTCATTGCCTTCACCTCGCTGTCCACAGAGCGAATCAATCTCATCGATAAAAATGATCGATGGGGCATTCTCTCTTGCCATCTGAAAGAGGTTCGCAACAAGTTTTTCACTCTCTCCCATCCATTTGGATACCAGATCTGATGATGAGATACTGTTGTAGCAAAAACCCCAGAACAAACATTGTTCAAAATCGCTCAATTATCTTTAGCTAAGACTAGCATCACCTAGCTACAGTAGTAAGTTTTAAGCACAATAATTTCAGAAGCCATTACATGCATTAGAGCATCTCAACTGAAAATGACAAAAACACAACAGGAAACCAAGTTACATTGCTGGATCATTATTATCAGCAATCTTGCTCTATACCTACAGAATATTCCATTTTTTTCTAATGTATAGTCATTGCACATTCAATAATGTTAGAGCACAATTTCAAAGAATAAAACAGTAATTTGATAAATTAACTATGAAAATGTGCATGTTCGTGAGAGGAGATAGGCGATGACATACTTTTAAGAACTTACAGCTATAAGATATCATGCATCTTCCACTCAACACACGGCATTATCAGAGAATAGAATAGATTCCACCCACTGCATGGGAGCTCAGAAACCTCTTCACAATGCAGCAGCTCATACAGGAGATTTTTTAAACGCAGAAGTTTCAGCCCATGTAGGCTCAGAATGGTGTACACTTGGTAAAAAAAGGTTATGCCATACTCTAGACAGGTTTGCTAGCTTCATTCCATAGATTTTGTACTGTTCTCAAAGATGGACAAAAGTTTAAGATGCAGATTCCAGTTCAGTCTCACAGGCCATTTGGCCTCTTACGTACGTATCTCTCATTCAAATTCTTTCACCCAGCTCACAAATACTTTAAATTTATCTAATCCATTAGTGTTCCATGTAAGATAGACTTTCTTTTCAACATTCATTATACATCATTATTGAACATCATATCATATCTCTCTTAGATATGTAATCCTTTCAGTCTCATAGACCGTTTCAGCCTACCAAATTCCACCTTCCAAATATTTCAAAATCTCAATTCAATAATCTCATATATTGATCAAGCACCCCTTGCTTGTAGACTCATAACATGGAAAATCTATCTCAGGAAAGAAGCCATTATAAGAACTTTTGGGAAACTTGGAGCTGTTTTAGTACATGGATACCTGGAAATCACTCTCTTTATAGATAAATTACGACTTACCTCTTTAGTCAATTTCCACCTTCCATAAACGTTAATATTTCTTGTTTTCTCTTTTACCTCTCTCTTTAGATAAGATTCAAGAGTGTGGAGCATGAGATCACCTAAAGAATGTCGAGTCTGATTCAGTGGCAACAGCTTTGGCTAGATATGATTTACCAGTTCCAGGGGGGCCATACAATAGAAAGGCACTCCAAGGTTTTCGTTTTCCTGCAAACAAGAAGATAAAATTTCTACACCCAAACAAAGCCAACTCTATATCCCATGATGACACCATCAAAGTAGAATGCGCAATGCTAGAATTTACTTCCTTATCTATGGATGGATATGCCATGTTATGCACACAAGGCAGGCATCAGGGCGTTCTTGTACCTTATACTTGTTCGAATGAAAGAACTCTTATCCAGTATGTACTCTTTTTATCACATCCTAAGACCAAGTTCACAAATTGATGTGATCAATCTTCCCATCAACTTGAATCTATCAACAATCTACAAACCTTTCTCGGCATAGTTTACATCTTACACGATACACTCAACATATCACCATCTTTATCCCCTGGAACCTAGAAATTCTTTACACATTAGGATATTCACACCCATGAAATTAGTGAGCATCAAGGTACACGATGCACATTCCCACGGTTTAATAATTTAGGGTAGTTTATCCAAAACAATTGCCACATAGGTGTTTAATCCCCATGGAGCTGACCTCGGTTAACCAGAGAAATACTCAGTCCATGAAAACATTTATAATTTTGCATGTTACCTATCCTATACTATCAGAAGAGGAAGATAATCATCCATTGAACCCAAAGGCAGTTCAACACAAGAGGGAGTACTCATCCCACATAAAATGAGCACCTCAGTAGTGATTTCTCATCCCCTTGAAACCTAAACACAGTTCACCACAAGAGTAAAAGTGGACATTCCACGCGTAACTTGCTGTCCCTAAATAACAGGGAAGGCATCAAGACACCACAATCGGAATGCAAAGAAAGTGCAACAAAGTAGAGAATTTAAGCCATGGAGGCCATAGTCAAGCATACCCGTGAAGAATTGAGGGAATTTGACAGGAAGTATGACAGCTTCTTGGAGGGCTTGCTTCGCGCTTTCCAAGCCAGCCACATCACTCCATTTGACATTCGGTTTCTCGTGTACAATGGCAGAGTTAAGACCTAACCTAAGTTTGGCATCTTCGCCGCCATCGCCGCCATCATCTTTGCTGTTGCTCTTGCTCTTTGCCCGTGTGGCCACGGCAGCATCTACGCCGTTGCCCAGGGTGGGCCTCGACCCATCCCCGCCATCCAGAATCGCCCTGATTTCCTCCGCTCGGCGCAGGTAATCCGTGAATTTCTGGGTGATCGCCTCCTTGATCTTGGGGTTCTTCTCGTACTTGAGGTGCGCCTTGAAGTACTCCAAGGCGTTCATGTAGAGGGGGAAGGCTTTGGCGTAGTTGCCGTCATTGTCCTCCTGTATGGCCTGCTTCACGTACTCGATGGCTTGCTCCTTGAAGTTGCTGTACATGGCATCCCTCTGCCTCTGTCCTCTGTCTCTGTCCCTGTCTTCAGTCCTCTGTCCCTGTCTTCAGTCCTCTGTCCCTGTCTTCAGTCCTCTGTCCCTGTCCCTGTCCCTGTCTCTGTCGCTTTCTCTGTCTCTGTCCCTGCTCGTCGGTCTCTGCAACCACGGATCGATGGCGAAGAAGAAGAGAATCAGAAAGGAAAAATGAAGAAGAAGAAGAAGAAGAAGAAGAGAAAGAGCTCACCGTATACGTATACGTATACGTATACGTATTGTATACGTATTCGTACACGTATGGATGTATGACATGCTTGATGGGTCAAGTGGTATGTAATGTGAATGAATGCTCTACTCTCTCTCTCTCTCTCTCTCTTTCTCCGAAAGAGCTCTCGGGGGCGACTTTTTTCACTGATCGACCGAAGCTCGTCGTAGAACTAAAATCTGGCTTTCCTGCGCATGACTAACGCGTACATCGCGTTCTTGTGCATGGGCATCGGCTGTTTTGGTTGCTTGCGTCCTGAGATTCTGTATTGCCGCAAGGTTCGAGGACTGATTAGGGTTTCGGAAGCAGCTAAAGCAGATGAGTTAGTGGTAGGGTTTAAGAATCGTTAGGGTTTCAAGGCTCATGTGTTTCAGCATCAACCAAAACAGATGAGTTAGTCGTAGGGTTTAAGAGAATGGTCAGGGCTCACAATTTCAGAATCAGCTAAAACAAATAAGTTAGGGGTTTAGCATCAATCAGGGTTTTGGAATCGGTTGAAACAGACGAGTCAGTGGGGTTTAGGAATCCCGTTATTGTCCTAAGAGGTTTCTGTAACTGTCAGGTTCCTCCAGTTCAAACATATTCAAACCTCGATCCGTTCGCGATGAAGCGTGCCAATCTGATTCCCGATCCAATGATGGAACGACATTAAACGAGTCGTCTCGATTGAACTGAATCTGAATGGATGATGCCCTCGTCCATCTGCGAAACTGAAGTTGCTGCCAGATCTGCCGACTAACGGAAATCCAGTTGAACTTCGCTTGGTAGCCTTTTTTTTAAGAGATTATATGCTTTACATTCCATCGGTCGGTCGGTTTCCACTTACAAGTCCCCTGAATCTTGTCGATTTTTGCAAAACGAATTCCTTATGGAAGCCACTGCGCATTCACAGAATTAGCCACGGAGAATAGAGACCAAAAATCCGTGCTTTGGAGACAGTGGTCCAAAACCAATTATGTTCTAGAATTTCCAATCGAACGATTTTCTTTCAGTTCCACTGTTTCTTTTGACTAAAGCCTTATAATGATTTCAAACGCTCAATGCCAAAGCTGACAAATGTCGCCACTATTTGATCGAAATCCAATTGCCATCGATGCACATTGTCTCAATGATAGTTTTTGGCTCCTTCATCTACACATCTTGCATCCATGTAAGGCTCCAGAACCGATTCGCGCACAATCCCGATCAAAAACCACACTGGGTATTTCTCAAGCATTGAGATACATTACTGGCACTCAAAAACTACGAATAGATCCAAGTCAAAGCTATGGCAGCTACCTTCGGTCCAACTTCCAAACATGTCTTCTACTATCCCAGGCGATGAGTTTCTTCGCATTCCAAAAAACTCCGAGAATGCACAACCACGACTTCCAAAAGCTTGTAAAACCAGCCAAAAAACTCCGACCTTGTTTTGTGATAACACTTTCCAGCTGCAAACCTGATGCATCATTCTTGTCCTGTTTCATTTTTGTGCATATTTGGGCGGCAATGCATCTAAATTGAGATGCCAGAGCTCATCAAGAAAGTTGAAATTCCAAAGAATTCATGTGACAGTGAAATAGACAACTTGAGAACAGGAGTCTATCCATTACATCCAAGAGATTCTTCTCGATGCGAAACGACACAGAATTTCGCTTTACTTCTTCAACTAATCCATTTATGTAAGGATCCAGAATAGCTGGATGAAGGAGCAGGAAGAATCTTAAGCACATGTTTTCACTGAATGTTTTTTACAATACAACAGAGCAATACCGAGGTTTTTTCCATGGATGTGGTGCATGCCTCCAAAGAACAAAAAGGGCTTCAAGACCGACAATATTCTCATTGAGATTCTCTGTACCATTTGAAAAATCTACTGAGAAGGCTTTCCTGGCATTCCAGTATCTGTTCAAGGTGGAAAACTCCAGATTTTTTCATGCCTTTCCAAACTTCATTTTTTCGGGTTATAACCAAAGAATGCTCACCTCTTTCCGGAGCGATTGTATTTCATCTTTCAGAAGGGTAAGCTCCTGGAGACACTTCCCATAATCTTCCTTGGCATTCTTAAGCCTACATAGAGACATAGAGCATGCAAAGTTAGGTTGTTTTATTCCTCAGTACACCAATATCAATCATCATGGGCCACACAACAAAAACCAGAGAAAAGGATAGCCATGCCGCTCTAAATGCATTACAAGTAGAAATGTTCAACGCAACGTGTATATGTCAAAGTGCACATATATCATACATTTACTTCAATATAGTCATAGCTTCAACAAGATGGACAAGTCAAAACAATCCACGGTCACTAACCCACCTTTCTTGAAGTTCTTCTTGTTCAGTGACCTTTGTTCCATCTGCTTCAGATTCTTCACATAATGCCATTTCAGGAGCATCTCCAACTAGTAGACACTAGCAAAAAATAAATTCAAAAGCCAAGTTATTCATACTTTTCTACCCCTCGTCAGCAACAGAAACTCTGAGATAGCAAACAATATATCTTAAACACCATAAACCATGTGAAATCAAAGATTAAGACATTGGATACCATAAAGTCAAAGCCAAGTTAGGTCAAGTAACGACAGATTAAGTCAAAGCCAAGTCAGGCCAGGCGAGGGCAGATTAAGTCTTACAGTAACAATCGTCCAAATGCATAGAATTTAATGAGAAGGGACACAAAACCATACATTGATTTCATGGATTTCTCGCGTGCAGTCTTTCATCCGAACGTACGCTTTCCGCATGAAGAGCTTCTTCTCTCTATTGGAACCCCCCCCCCCCCCCAAAAAAAATGTACAAATAGGCAGACAAAATATGGCGTCGGATGTATCTTTATTCACGAATTCTGAGTTTAGCATCAAAGAATTCAAAATTAATTACTTTATCTCAGCCTGTCTACACTTGATAAAATGTGCATGCTCCATTCCATCTGGTAATGTATGTTTGAACTCAAGGAATGCCTATGATTCAAGAACAATATATTGGTTTTGAACCAAAGTTAGTTCTGACATTGGCTTTCTTAATCTTCCCTTCATACCCAGAATAAAAATGGTTACCGTGTTCCTTTTCTTGTAACCTCTTCCGTAACTCATTTTTTCTTCATTTTCTGTAATATTCTGCCTTGCTATCCCGGGTTTTAATTTCACACTTCCGACGTCTTCGCACAATCCCTGGTTATTAATCAACAATTCATTATATACACCCGATAGGGGTAGAATTACTCATTGACTTTTTCTCACCTGAGGTTCCAGCTCACTAACACCATCAATGCCATTTGTTTGGTTGTGTTGTACTGCGAAAGTGTTATTTTCTTTGCACAACTTTTCCATCTATATGAATACTATCCATTAAAACCTTGATGCTCTTCTTCAGGACTTCAAGCATGAAGTATTTGATTATAGACATGATTGCAGATAGGTTGAGCACATGCATATAAATACGTGCATAAATTTTGGCCAAAAAAATTTTAATCCTAGTTCATCCGACCATTTTAAGGGGAGGGGAAAATGCACAAACAATCCAAAATTTTTGTTAAATATTTGACAAGCTGCAATGCTAGCAGCATATAGACCATGTGCGTTGACCAAGTTTGTCAATGGTCACATTACATTGTAAGGAGAAGAATTTTCCACTGGAACACTTCACTTCACAAAGGAAGTATTAAGGAAGTTTAGACGAGTATAGTATTAAGGAAGTATTAAACCTGGGCTTGAAGCTGTACTTGCACCTCCTTGAATAAGTGGAAAATCTCTTTAACCTGCCAGACAAAAAACCCAAGGCCAAAATTTAGTTGCCAGATTATTGAAGTTTAGTCCAAAAAAAGTTTGAAATTGCTGAAACTGCGGCACAAAAATTATAGTTGGATGTGGATGAAGGTACGGTTTATGAAAGAATGAATCACCTAATCCGTAAATTTTTAAATCTTCACAAACAAAACATGTCCTAGCTCTACCTGGCCGTCCACAACTGTCTGACCCATTTCTCTGGCCTCATAAGTACAGTGCACTAACATAAAGATGTGATCTGACATGCTCCATTTTTTCTTGTGGTAGTTTTAGTGGTGGGAAACTCTGAATGATGAGGCAAAACTCAGAAAACAAAACGGCTTCTAGGGCACGCACTATTTCAGAAGAAACATTCCAAAGAGAAAGCAGAAGTTGATGTGTGTCAATATGTCAAGGACTGTGCGGTGTGGCGGTTAGGAGACATCATATCATCAATAAAGCTAAAAGTGGGCTGAAACAAACTTCCAGACTTATTGAGATGGATAAACAAAATGTATATTGAATGTGCCGAATATATATAGACAATCATGAAAGCAAATACCACTCTTATCGAGATGGAAACATTGTTTGGCAGACTAATAAGATACAACCAACAGAATTTACAGGAACACGAAATTTCTCTTCACTTTCCATTTCACTTTCCATTTTAAGTGCTTTGTTTCATGCAAAGGTAATGACACGGATCATAAAATATGAGATGCCACAGACGTTTGTGTGCTACTTATTTGAGGTTTTTGGGTGATGTCACGACTCAATACTATAAAGAAGCACACAGTGAAAAACGTTGCCATTTTAGTAAATTTGGATTAATCAGTTGTAAATATAAAGATTGAAAGTGTAGGATCCTAAAAATTTGTGTAGGATTGATTTCACATTGAGAACTTCAACTTTTATATATGATTGATTCACATTATTGAAGACTTAAAATAGCGGAAGTTATAGGTACTTGTGTCAAGCTCTTGATGGGAATACAATCAACAGGTTCCTTTTCAGAGAGGAAAGCCTCAACTTTGTTCTTTAGGTCATCTCTTCTCTCCTCTCTGTGAATACGTACTTTAACATGTCTCTTTGTGTAATAAAACTAATTTTAACGAATATATCCCTACATTTAGATAAACTTATCGTAAAATTATAATTGACACAATTGATTAACATTAAAATCCCTAAAAGACCATAATGATCAAGAAGACCTAAATTTACATGTCTTGAAAGCTGAAAATAGCCAATCATGGGAAATAAACACGTTGAAGGGAGTTAACAGCAATTCCATGAAGGGACTTGCACATCTCTCTTAACTTCTCATTGTCTCACAACATGTCAATTATATTTAACTTTTCATATTTGCGAAAGGCTTACAGCATCTCATCGTATGCAGCCTCATTGCCACCATTAAGTGTATCTTGAAAGGCTAATTCCTTTCTAAGTTCAGAAATCTTTCTCTGATACTTCTTCCTATAACAGTAGTAACAATAGATTAAAATCAACTCTATTGACTTGAAAGGAAAGTGTTAAAGGGCTCATTTGAGCATGAATATGAATGACAAACCTCTCTATCTCTATAGAATCCACAACTTTATTGATAGTTGCACTTGTCTTGAGATCTTTAACGCGCTGTGAAAACCTCAATGTGCTGATCTGGACATCAGTGAATGATCCCCTGTCAGTAAACAATTATTTATATACACTATTTTCTTGTGTCTCCATAAATTAAACAAAAATTTGGAGCATACAAGAGAATCCTAGAAGTCCATAGTCCTGACATGAAGATTCAACGGCTCAGATATAAAATAAAATTAGCTGACAAACTTCCCAGTGTGACAAAAAAGCTGGGTGAAGATCAATGAAGACTTCTATTGGGTTAACCATACAAGATGAGAATCTGAGAAAATAGAATGACTAAATATTCAGGACATTCCAGCAAGAAACTCAGCTACAGTAGTATATTTCTGATCGGAGCCTTGTAAATCCCTAACTTAATAAATATTAGAAAAAAACCCAACAATGGAAACTATCTCAAAGAGAGAATACTGAAATCTATGAGAGATAAAAAAAACGTTACTTTCTCTAATATCACATTTCTAAATTTTTTACTTGTGGTCATAGACAATGTTAAGTGCTTCAGTTCAGTAACGGTACTATACTAAAAGCATTTAAATCATCATAATGTTATGATTCTTGAAAGTACTTGTTTGATTTGAGAAAGGACGTAGGATTAACATTTGACTAGCTAACACCGGATGGCATTTAAATCTTTCTCCAAGATCAAGTGAATAGACATGCAGTTACCATTTCATCTATGTAGTTATGCTCTTGCAAAGCACAAACTATCAACATTGTTCTACTGTTGCCACCAAGAGCATCTTTTAATAGCATCGTCAGCCTACTATGGCGGAATGATACGTGTCCTTGGCCTTTGCAGAGTTCTGAGACTGCCTAATAAATTATCCGCACCATCAACAGTAATATAAATTTTAAATTCAAATGCAAACCATACATTTTCAAGAAAAAAACACTCCATAACTGAATCACCTGTTCAAGAAAAGTTAAGGCTTTATTGACACTACATATTTCTTTACCACATGGTGTAATAGTATCAGCACATTTCATGCGTTCACAACCAGCTAAGTCGACGAGATTGAGCTTCGCAGCTACTCGATCCAGAGAACCACTTCTTTTGATATTCCTCTCAACATATATAGTAAACATACAATGGGATCTATAACATGTCTGGAAATCAAGCATAAGATCATAAACTTCATGACATATTTGCTATCATATAAAAATATCTTTTTCAAGGCCTTTTTTGTTATTGGAAACGATTTATTCAGTATTGGTTCATTTTGTTTGGTCATAAACAGGTCATTCGCACCTTATTCATAGACTTGGAATTGATACAGCGCTGGCGCTCACCATGTAAATAATGCTTCATAGCATCTTCTACATTTTCACAATGGGACTGGCTGAGACCTTTCATTTCTAAACCACAATTATCTTCCATAAGGGTGACAATCCGAGACGAGTCCTTCCTTTCGGATGATAAAAGGTCATAGATAACCTAACAAGTGTAACTTGAAATGTTCCATTAAAGCAAGCAACGTATAAATAAAAAGGCCCCGAAATGTTTCATATCAACAGCAGAGAATTTATACTTGACATTATCATTTCTAGAACGTTTGAAAAACCTTCAGGGAAGCCCATCTTCCACATCTGTCATAGGCATAACCTTAGAAACCAATTTAAAGGCCAATTTGAGAGGTTTACGGGTGGAATAAGTAGGACGCTGATTATCCTAAGACTAAGACAAACCCATATGGTCACTGGACCGATGCAAACACCTAGTGGTCATGGAGCCCTACAAGTTGACCTATATAAAGGGGAGTAGCTACCTCCTTTCATGAAAGCATCTTGACATGTTATGAAGAGTCTCATGGTGAGGCTAGGCTCTCTTGATCAGATCTGTTGTCAATTTTTGAGGTATAATCCAAGGTAATATTTTCTGGTATGAGACACAATTAGTATTTTGAATTTTTCTTCGGTCCTTCACTCGGGGTTGGTTGGTGTGGATTTCAGCACCCTTAATCCATGTTATTCTCTCTAATCTTCTATAATCTTCCTCGTCACTAGTAGATCCGTAATAATATTCGTGGGAGAAAAAAAATACTCGGCATGTAAGTTTACAGTTATCCGCACTGATAGCTTCAATGAGGCTATAGATAATAGTATTCAAACACTGGTACCACAGAAAAAAATACTTGGCATGTAACGTTACAATTGTCCACTAACAACATCAATGAAGTCACAAATAATTGTATTCAAAATCTCGCAAACCTAACTTAGTGAGGCCAGCAACGTATTTGTAACTTTGCTTGATACTTTTTTACCTCCTTGTTCTTTGGAGCACTCAATGGATATTCCTTGCACAGTATCATTGCACCTCATAGCAATCCAAAGTCATTCCTAAAACCATTCTAATGCACTAACCCAAAACAAATATCACAATAATAAGTCCTCTCTTGGCCTCTATAGAGTAATGCATAAGAATAGTGACACATTGTGAATCCTCTATGAGATCTTGCTGCCTAGTGTGCTCCTATATTCCTATTACACTTGATTTTACTAAAGTTTATCCGTCTCTCCATGATCTGATTCTTATCAAGCTTCAAGATGTACAAATAGATTGATTACATACGCTGCATTACGTAGACGGTTTTGCTTCTCAAAATGACAGCATCAGAGAGTTAGTGGTGAACTCGACACCGACATCGTAATCTTTTAATCACAAAGTTATGCACAACAAGTTCTAACATTACTTGTATGTAACTGAAAAACAGATTTATACCTCATTGTGAACTTCTAGATATGAAACATGAATGGAAGTTTCAGAATCCGGATTGGATGCCTTCTCGGAAAAGATATGATGTATCGCTCTAGGAATGATTCCTTTGTGCAAAGAAACCTAAATGGAATAGGAAAAAAAAGCACAAAGTTATCGCCAAAGACAAAATCTATGCAAAACGTCACAGATAGTATTGACCTTGGGATCTCCAGACATTGTGTATGTTTTTCCAGATCCAGATTGGCCATACGCCAAGATGGTACCGTTGTATCCACACAAAACATCGTCTACTACCTTCAAAGCACAAGAATTGAAGCACGTCTCTTGACTTGCGTTCTGTACAACAGTAGTTCCGTCAATGTTTCTCATACTCTTGAAACACATGACCATACATTTTTCGAATATTGAGGATAATGTTGCAAGGACGATTGGTGATTATTAATAGAAATACCTCTTGACTTGTGTGTTATACAGGGTAGCATCATCAATGATTCTTGAATCACCATGAATATGAGCATCCGGTTTTTTCCGGTTTATGAGTAGCATCGGACAATAAGTGTCAATAACCAGTAAATCTATACCTGAAGAATGCCATCGAAGTGGAAAACCATCTGATCCTCATGCTTTCTTGGAGGCCCTCCGTTGGCATATCTTAAATCCACTCGAACGCATGAGTTTGTTGCATCTACATGTAATGTTGCTGAAGGCCTAGCTGAAGGCTTCAATCTTAAGTACGTTCCAATACGATACTGTCCCATATCATTTCCTAGTAGATACACATACTTCCAGAAATTATGAGATGTGAAACTAAGAAGCATTGATAAGTCACATTCCATTTTGATGCATTACAATCATGTTCAGGCGCCTTGCACTTCCCAGTTTCTACTATGGAGGAATTTGATACATTTGGGAAGAATTCAATCAACATTGCAGGTAGCAGTTTGATAAATGCAAATGAGATTTCACCTAGCTATAGAGCAATTTGGTGGTTTTTAAAAGCTTGGATGAATTTGAATCTTTTCTTAAAGTCTGAGAGCCATGTTCCGGATAGTACTACTTTTACTTCTAGGACTTGAACTGTCTGGAAAAACCACTAGAACTTCTTTGACACCATGATCCAAAACCCGGAAAGATATACCCTAAACCCCCAAAAGTTCAAACTTTGCGCCTTCATTTTTTCCATAAAATCCCAACGGGTCAAAATACCAAACTTTGCTAAATTAAAAGGTGAAGTCATGGGGAGCAGAATGCACCTGTGATAGTACTACTTCTACTTCTAGGACCTGAACTGTCTGGAAAAACCACTAGAACTTCTTTGACACCATGATCCAAAACCCGGAAAGATAAACCCTAAACCCCCAAAAGTTCAAACTTTGCGCCTTCAATTTTTCCATAAAATCCCAACGGGCCAAAATACCAAAACTTTGCTAGATTAAAAGCTGAAGTCATAGGGAGCAGACTGCACCTGTGATACGGAACGAGCGAAAGGCGGAAGGCAGAATTCGGAATTCGGAATGCTTCCAATTGGCGAGAAAAGAATTCCTGATCGGGAGAGGAGGAAGCTACAGCCTTGGTTTACAAGTGTGTATGTATTGCAATGCTAGGCACCTACATCAGAATGCCGCTTCTTCCACGAATGACGGACGGAAAACCGGGGGTAACAAGAGGCCCTTTTGTGCCTCTGTTTCTCTGGTTTCCGGGTGCTGAAAGGACCTCTGTTTTCTCTGCATTCCTGCGGATATGGAAGGTTAAGGATGCGCTCGACGATTTGCAGAGGCGCCATGGGGCGCAAAACACAAACAAGAGCTTGAAAGAAATAGGGAAAAAAATAAGGAAAAGAAGAAGAAGAAGAAGAAGAAGAAGAAGAAACTAATTTTTGTTAGAAAATCAAATAAGAAAGACTCAATTTGATTAAGTGTAAACAATGAGAGAATTGATATCATTGAAAAGAGAGTGAATTTAGATCATTCCAAGCGAACTTTTTGTTGTGAAATAATTAAGAAATGCCCGATTTGATTAAGTACGAACAAAGCGAGAGTAATGAGAAAGAGTTGATTCGATTAAGTATAAAACAAAGAGAGAGTAATATCGTCGAAAAGAGAGTGATAAAAACAGCTCCAGGCAAATTTTGCTGATAAAATAAATAATGATCTGATTGAGTACAAACAAAGAGAGTGGTACATTGTTGATGAGAGTGATAAGATAATTCCAAGCCGATTTTTGCTATAAAACAAACAAGAAAGACTTCGCCCGATTGAGTGTAAACGAGAAGAGAGTAAGAGATTTGGTATAATTGAAAAGAGAGTGATAAAGACGATTCTAAAATCAATCAAAACTCGTGTCCAAATACAAGATCTAATCCCACTATATGTACATGGTTGGATGCATCTATCTTTCTGTTTATTTAGTGCATGACTTTCTATTTTTCCATGACAGCGTTTTGATTCTCTTTGATTCATAATTAAGCCTGCTCCTCGCATCTCATCGTGAGATTCGAGAAAAATCTCAAGAAA
>JBBBWG010007113.1:18158-45576 GCA_037176905.1 Azolla pinnata | reverse complement strand
TATCGATTTGTACCACAAGGATCCTCTAATCGCGATTAAGGAAATCGGGTGGGCTGAAGGAAGAAAACCAATGATGTTTACCTGTGAGGACAGCGATCCTCGTAGCATCGAAGGATTCCACGGCCATCGTAGTGGAGAACAAGCTGCTTGTCGAAGACTTGCACAGCAAGGGGCCCATCACGAGGCACCTCCCGCGTGAGGTAGAGAGGGTACCATTCATCCTCCCAGTTATAAGGAACTCTCGCTGCTGCCGCTGCTATCCCATCATCCTTCTCCTCCACCATCAAGATGGTATCGGAGAGATCTTCAGTGCCAGACCCGATAGCGGAATCCGATGGAGCAGCAGCAGCAGCGCTGGATCCAGTGCTATTGTTTGTCTGGAATGTCGTGTTCTGCCGAGTGATTAAGGCGGTTCTTAACCGAGGAAAAGCGGTTTTGAATCCAACAGCGGCGCTAGATGCAATCAAAGCGGTGTATGATCGACCAAAGACGGTGTCCGATCTATCTCCTGGTCCACCGATCGGGCGCTGCGATGCAGTGCAGCTTAGAAGCGACCATCTCCTCCGTCGACAAAACCGAGATAAAATTCCGGGAATGGGGTGTGTCCTGATGCAGAGGGGAGGTTGCAGAGAAGCAGAGCAACAAGAAACAGGGGAGGAGCCGCATGATACAGCCATGAGAAGCCCGCCGAAGGTCGATCTTCCGCAAAACCCTAACTCCTTCCTTTTCCTTTTGAAGGATTCCGATTGTTGCCAGAGAAGAAGAACATGATAGAACACAAAGAAGAAGAAGAAGAAGGAAGAAAGGAACCCTACCTTTGATCTGCAATCCACAAACCCTAATTGCTAGCTTGGAGATGATAGCGATGCAGAAGAGAATCTGAGGAATGGAGCTGTGCTTCGAGCTTCTTTTCCTGTGGGACTTCAGTGCTTCTGCTTCCTCTGTTGTAGAGCATTGCAGATGCAGTGCACCGTTTTCTCTGAGATTGGGAGCTCTACTTCCTTCCGTGAGCACGCACCTATAATCCCTTCATACACAAACTGGAACTGAAATTTGATTGAGTTAATTACAACCAACAATTGGTATGTGCATCGGAAGCGAATCTCGATCTGGAATCTCGGGTCCATAGTTCTAGTCACCGAACGATGATGATGATGATCATGATGATGATGAATGATGAAAATGATGATGATGGTCGGAGAGAAAAGAATCTTGATCGAATCCGGGTACGAGTTAGTTCGCTCGTGAAATCCTGCCGATCGGAGAAAGGGATCTTCATTGAATCTGGGTACGAGTTAGTTCGCTTGTCAAATCTTGTTAATCGGAGAAAGAAAACCCCACACCGATTCGGGAATATCAACTGTCGAAAGAATTAGCGAGTTAGGTTAGATTCTCATTGCCCAGAAAGACCAAGCCCCCGACAAAACCTCGATAATGGTATTGATGAACAAGTTCAACTCGCTAGTGTTTTCGAGAAGCCTGAAAGGCAAGAGCTTTTGCTCTGTGGAAAGGAGTAGCAAAGCTTGAGGTTGTCCAACACAAGCCTATAACCCATTCAATGTTGGTCATGAACTTTGAAGAGTCGAAGGAGGTTAGTAATTTTAGAATCTTATTAATTTGGTGTCATTCAGTTAACTGGGCACGAATGTTTAAAATTGGGTGTTACATATCTGACTTCTAATTCAAACAAGCATTAAAATGTAGCTTATAATTCTGTCCAGCGTTTTTTGGTAGTTTTCCCTGTGACATAAAATGTGAAAATCCTCCATTTTCGAAGAGAACATCTATCTGCATCTTTCGTTTTTCTTCAAGTAGGATTTCGCTTTGTTGACACAAGCTTGGGGAATTATTCATCGCTGGCGATGAGGCCGTTGTTACGTTTTCGATGTGTCATGGAAAACACATACATCCCTTTTTTTTTGTATTTTCTTCGAGTAGAAGGACCTCGCTTCGAGAAGGAATTTCTTCTATCACTGGTGATGAGGCCTCACCGTGTTGGTGGTGAGCATGTCAGCGAGCCACTTGCGAAACTCCATCACGAACACATCCGATGTGCTGAGGTTGAGATAGAGCTTGCGGGTCGCTACCCGCTGCTTCATCAGCGCCTCGTTCTGCAACACGAGGAACCCCATGTCCTGCTCGAAGACCTTGTTGTGGACCTGGTGTTATGGGCATAGTCTTAGGGAACCGATTCTTCATAAGGCCAATTTCAATGGTTTTTTAAGGGTACAATAAGTGAGAAAAACTGGTAATCTTGTGAGTGAGCGGGACAAACTCATATATATAGCCATTATCGATAGGTGAGAACACACCCACCAAGTGCTCAGCGAGCCCTAAAAGTTTAACTTATCTAAAGGAGGACTATCTAGACCTCCATTCGTTGCATCATCTTTAGGCGATCGACGATTGGATCTGTACCTACCAACTTCCAAGGTATAATAATCTAAGGTAATACTCTGCGGTATGGACTTGTTGACTTCCAAGGTATAAAATGCACTGTCATATTTTGCGGTATGAGAAACAAATGATATTTTGGATTTGTCTTCCGTCCTTTGCTTGAGGGTGGTTGGTGTGATTATGAATCACCGTTAATCCATTCCATTCACTCTAATCTTCTCTATTACTACCACGAATTGAACAGAAAAAAATGCTTGGTTGATGGGCCATCGAGGGAAGAAGGGGATGGTAGGATCGTAGATCGGATCTATACACGCCAGCTTCCGAGGTATAATCTAAGGTAATACTTTGTGTCATATGGATTTATCGGCTTTCCAAGGTATTAAATCGACGGTCATATTTTGTGGTATGAGGACACAGATGGTATTCTGGATTCGTTTTCCATCTTTTGTACGTTGTGGGTGGTTGGTGTCATTATGAATCACCCTTAAACCATTCCATTCGCTCTAAATCTTCTCTATTGCTACCTCATATCGAACAGAAAAAAAAAAACCTGGTGGATGAGCCATCGGGGGAAGAAGGGGATGGCAGGCGACTTCGACGGGGGTTCGGAGACGACGCAGAAGTGGAGGATGAGCATGGACTTGCCCTGGCCGGCGCGGCAGCACAGGAAGAGGCCGAGGACATCACCAGTTTCTCACTTAGCATATAACCGGTTTCCCGCTTATCCTACCCTTTGGTCGAACAATTTCAAATCAGCCATTCGGATTGCTAACTTTAAGGCATAACCAGCATTCGACTTATCCTGTCCTTTAGAAGGCATATAACCGGATTCTCACTCATGCTACCCTTTGATCGAACCATTTCGAATTGGCCTTCTGATTGACAACTTTACGACATATAACCGGATTCTCGCTTATCTTACCCTTTGATTGAACCATTCAAATTAGCCTTAGGATTGGTTTCCTGAGGTATATCAACTATACACATAATCGCAACTTAATTTGTCTTCAAAGCCCTTCTTTCTGCACATTGTTGTGCTAGAGCCTAGATCTATACTTGAGATGTACAAATATGCACACATACATACAGTACAAACATATGTTCTTACATTCATACATACGTAAATACTTACATACATACAGGCATTTGGATGTACGTATAACAGTCTGTTATAGATGCTAGAGATGAGATCGAGGATCAATAGTACCTGAGAGATCTTGACGCACTGACCTTCACCCTCAAACTGCCAACCATGATACAAGCATTCCAACCTACCGTCGATCACTTGGCCCCCTGATAGCTTCGCAAGCCTGCAAAACCCCGAGACACACATGAGAGAGAGAGAGAGCACACACAATGTCAATCGCCATGGATTGCTAATCGTGCTAGTAATGCATCGAGCTCGATTGATATTGCACATGATGCCAATAATCATCACGTGCTGATCACGATTTATCAGCATGTGCTGGCTATACAGCCTAGAAGATGATCCGCGGTGCTAATTGTCGTGCGCCAATCGCGATTAGGAAGTGCAGCTGGCTATATAGCCTACAAGATGATTCGCAATGCTAATTGTCACGTGCTGATCGCGATTAGCAAGTGCTAACTATCCACAGTGCTAATTGTCGCGTGTTGATCGCGATGATTAGCAAGTGCTGGCTATACAGCCTAGACGACAATCCGCAGTCCTAATTATCGGGTGCCAATTGCGAGTAGCAAGTGCTGGCTATAGCCTGGAGGACGATTCGAAGTGCTAATCGTAGCCTGCTGATCGCTATGATTAGCAAGTGTTGGCTCTATAGCCTAGCCGACAATCCGCGATGCTAATCATCGCGTGCTGATCGCTATGATAAGCAAGTGTTGGCTCTATAGCCTATGCGACAATCTGTGATGCTAATCATCGCGTGCTGATCGCGACGATTAGCAACTTCTGGCTACATAGCCTAGACGACGATCCGCGATGCTAATCGTCACGTGCCGATCGCGACGATTAGCAAGTGCTGGCTACATCGCCTAGACGATGATCCGTGATGCTAATCGTCGTGTGCTGATCGCGGCGATTGGCAAGTGCTGGCTACATCGCCTAGTCGACGATCCGCGATGCTAATCGTCGTGTGCTGATCGCGACGATTAGCAAGTGCTAGCCACATAGCCTAGACGACGATCCGCTATGCTAATCATCGCGTGCTGATCGCGAAGATCAGCAAATGCTGGCTACATAGCCTAGTCGATGATCCGCGATGCTAATCATCACGTGCTGATCGCGAAGATCCGCGACGCTGATCATCGCGTGCTGATCGCGACGATCAGCAAGGGCTGGCTACATAGCCTAGTCAACGATCCGCGATGCTAATCATCGTGTGCTGATCGCGATGATCAGCAAGTGCTGGCTACATAGCCTAGTCAACGATCCGCGATGCTAATCATCGCATGCTGATCGCGATGATCAGCAAGTGGTGGCAAAGACAAGCACTTGATAGACTAGCAAAGATCAGCGAGATCACAGGAAGGAAGGAAGGAAGGAAGGAAGGAAGGAAGGAAGGTTTACCTGTGCGGGCAGCGATCCGCGAAGAACTCCATGGCCATCGAAGTGGAGCACGAGCTGCTTGTGGAAGACCTGCAGGGAGAGGGGCGCATCTCGAGGCACCTCGCGCGTGAGGTAGAGCGGGTACCATTCGTTTCTCCCAGTTGTAATCTGCAGCAGCCTCAGGATCTGCTCCCATGGCTTCTTCTTCTTCTTCTTCTTCTTCTTCTTCTTCATCATCATCTTCTGTACCACTTCTGTAGCTGGTCTTCGATGTCTCCTCCACCACATCGTCTTCTATCAGAACTGTACCTGCAGATGCTTGACCAGCGGCATAGATCGAGCCCGTTTCGCTCGATCCCGGCGGCCTCGCCGTTCATCTCCGATGCCGAAGCCCGAGCCGCTTGCAACAGAACGGCGCCTGCTGCGCCAGATCTGGCAGGTCTGGTCCGTGCCAAAGCGGTCCTCGATCTGCCGTTGCTGTCTTGCAGCCATGGCGACGACGCCGAAGCCCGAGCCGCTTGCAGCATAACGGCGCCTGCTGCGCCAGATCTGGCAGGTCTGGTCCGTGCGGAAGCGCTCCTCGATCTGCCGTTGCTGTCTGTCTTGCAGCCATGGCGACGAAGAAGAACCATGATGGCGCTGCAAGATGAACGAGCACCGACGACGACCTCGCGCGAGGAGCACGGGCAGCAGATCCCGATCTATCTCCACCGGAGCCTGCGTGCATTCCGCGGATCGCTGGCTTCCCTGCGGAGCGGCGTTCTCCGGTGCGCGGCGGCTATGGGATGCGAAGACGAATGCTGCACAGGAGAAGGAGTCGAGGAGCCTTGGCGAGATGCGGGACATGGCGAGGGCGGAGGCCGCGGAAGGAACGGAAAGGACGGAGCCTCCGCTACATCAGATCTCCCCAGAAAGAAGCAAGCTGCCATAGCTAGGGTTTCCTGCACAGAGAGAAGCAAGCTGCCATAGCTAGGGTTTCCTGCACAGAGAGAAGCAAGCTGCCATAGCTAGGGTTTCCTGCAGAAAGAAGCAAGCTGCCATAGCTAGGGTTTCCTGCACAGAGAGAAGCAAGCTGCCATAGCTAGGGTTTCCTGCAGAAAGAAGCAAGCTGCCATAGCTAGGGTTTCTGACATTTCTGCTAGGGTTTCATTTTGGATTTGGAATTGTGGTGAGAAAATGGGAAGGGGAGTTGTTCTTCAGGATTTCAATTTGGGAATTTGGGTTGGAATTGTTGTTGTGAGAAAGCAAGGGATGATCTGATGAATCTTGCTGCTGAGTTCTGGATTTTTTGGATTGGGAATTGCAGTGAGGAAGAGGACACATGAATGTGCTACAACACTTAATCCTACCAGGGATCGAACCTCGAAGAATCTCCAGTTTCGTATATCGCGGTCATCGATCGCGATCTATGTCCGCGATATACGCGTATGGTAGAACGTACGCGAATGTTACGAGTATAATGCTTTGAGGTTACTCGGTACAAATAATGAAAGCTTGGTCGAGCGGCGGAATGAACGAATTTCATGCGGGTTCGAATCTCGCCGGCTCTTTTCTCGAATTTTCTAGTTTATATTTTAATTTGACTTATTCTGTATTCTGGAAAACGAATGGTTCGTTTAATATTCTGGAGTCTTTTTTTCATTCTCGAATATTACTTTTGCGCTCGAATACGAATGCACGAATGTATTCTTCACTAAAATCTATGATTTATATCTTTATTGGGCAGTGATATATATGTATGTATGCATGTAGAGAGACGGAGTTTTCTTTAAAAGAAAACAAAGAGAGAGAAGGTTTTAGAAGGAAAAAAATGAGAGATGTTTTAAGAGATCCGGAGATGGGTAGCAAGCGCTTAATCTTCTGTAGTGCATACGAAAGAACGAAGTAAAGAAAAAGCCCGCGCTCCTCTGTAGATTCGATGAACTATAATTATAGTTTCCGACTCGCTTTCTAATTATGTTAAATTTTGTGTGTCGCAGTTTTGTAGCTACCCCCTCTCCATTCATGGAGACCAACATTTAATCACATTGGATGGAATTCGATCAAATAATTTGTAATTATTGCTCCTTATGGAATCGAAACCTTTTGGGAGGTCTAATAGTAAATTGCTCTCCTCTTGAATAACTTCTCAAATCATTTGAAAAAAAAAGGGAACTAGGAAGAACCATTTCCATTCTCTAATCCTCGGACAAAAACACGAGAGATTCTTGTCGTTGCCAAAAACATTTCGTTTGAATCAAATAGTTGTTAAGAAGTGATCATCGGAACATCACCACTTCTCTAGCTGTGCTCCCTTTAATTCTTATAACATTGTTGCAAGATTGGAAGTCTCATATTTAGCTCTACATTCGATACTATTGTCGCTTTTGGTGCCATTCCAAATGCATACGGTGTAATATCGTTCATTCGCCAACAAACAATTTTACGCGTCATTTTTTAAGCTAATTGCTCTTCAAGACAACTGCATCGTTTTCTCGTACTGATAAAATCAGGAGTTAATAATACCTCCATTGTTCAAGGTACTTCAAAACAACACCGGTTGCAATTTTGAATCGTTCGACTACAATTGCTTCCTTCCCTCGCATGTTTCTCACCATCAAATCATAGCAAAGATAGATTGAGCATATTTCCTGAAATAAATAAACATGCATCCGGAAATTGAACTTCGCATTTTGTCGACTCTTCATTTCTGTTGGTATTTCTTCATTATCAGTTGAAAAGATCTCAGAATCGCTTGGTACATATATCTCGCTACGGTGTATCTCAAAATTTATATCATTAGAAAAAAAAATGTGGAGATGCTTTTTTGATCTTATAAATTCTCTGTCGCTACTCCTGCTTAAAGATTATGGGGACTTATCTGAAATTAAACATCACATTAACAAAAGGAGGAAGAAACACTTGATGGTCGACTTGCTTTCTATCGATACACTTGTTCTATGTGTTGCATCAAGTTGTTGGAAGTTCCGATTGTCCTTCGCTCGCTGCCTCCAAGAGTCGCCAACAACGAATAAAACCAACAAGGGGTTTATATAAGGGTGATAGATTACATCATCGAAGGTTGAGTATGAGGGTGATAGATTACATCATTGAATAACAAATCAAACCAACAATGGGTTTACATACACGTGCAATGCGTCGTCATACGTGAACGGAAACGTACAAAAGTGTAAAATCAGACATTAAACAAGTTATGTGATGTGTACAAACTTCTCATTGAATGGTTTGTTAGCTGCGTCAGCTGATCATGTGGCAAAAAAAGCATGCTAGATCACGTGGAATCGATCAATCTGCCAGAAGCCCATGTGCGAACGAGAAGCTGGATTCATCGCCAATCACAGTAGCGCGGATATGCACCATACAGAGAGGCTTAGTTCGATCAAAAGAGACACGATCAAGAAATGAAATCCATACAATATATATGTCGATGAGTTGAGCCAGTGCACGGAAATGTTCTTTGCGAAGTAAAATTTGTCTATCGAGGAATCCAAGAAATCAAAAACCTAATGGATGTTTTTCCCACTGTGTCTCTGTGTTTTGGTGAGGAGAGTTGGAAATCCTCCAAAGTTCAGGAGATGCTTGTGAGAGGAGTGAGGGTATGGTTGGAAAATCTCCAAAGTTCAGGAGCTTCTTGTGAGGGTAGAAGGCTTAGGGGTAGTTTAGAGATTTCAGTTCTCTTTTTGCTGAGTGCAATTCCCCCCCATCACAGGAAAGAGCAGCAGGAAACCCATCCAAGGTAATGATGCTATTTCCTACCTTCTTTTGTTGATTCCCCAATGCATGGAAACAGGTATACACCTGAAAGGTTATATGCTTGATTCCAACACCATGTACTTCTCATTAGCAGCAGCAACATGGCCTGCATCCACCAAGGTTTTTCTTTCAGCTATGTGGACCAATTGCCCATGTTACAAGATGCACTCCACTCCTTGCAAAGCCGGAAACATGCCAAAAATGTTGCTCATGCTGACTCCCTGTATGTCAGCATATGTGGGAATGGATTGGACACACACGAGATCATTGGAAGTAGACTCATTTCGATGCTCGTGTCGTGCGGAAGCGTCACGTTGGCTCAGCAGATCTTCGATAGATCGGATCGATGTAGAGATGAGCTAGCTTGGAATGAGCTTGTTCAAGGATATGCAAGGTTGGGCCATTATCGAGAAGCCCTGGAATTGGTACGCAAAATGGAAGAGGTCAGTTGTATAGGCTTGAGAAGATGCACATGCCTTGCACTATTGAGCGTTTGCGTTGAGGTAAGAGATATTGAAATAGGGTGGGAAACTCATGCTTTGGCTGTGAAACACGGATATGGAGATGACGTGTTCGTTGGGAGCTCATTGATCGACATGTATGCAAAGTTGGGTTTTCTTTCAGAAGCGCATGAAGTTTGTCAAGGAATTGGCTCGAACCGGAATGTTGTTGCTTGGAATGCCCTTGTCTCAGGTCTTGCACAATTCGGAAAATGCAGGGAAGTGGTCGAATCCTTAGGAACGATGCAGAATGAAGGAATCGTACCAGATAGAGTAACCTTTATCTCTAGCCTTAGGGCATCTACTATCGCCGAAGACTTGGAAATGGGGAAAAATTTACACATGTGCATAGTGGCTTTCGGGTTCGAAACAGATGTTGTCATTGGTAATACTCTGGTAAGCTCATATGCAAAATGTGGCTCATTCACAGATGCCCGACATCTGCTCACCAGAAAACTCTCTCAAGATGTGGTTCCATGGACAGCACTCATAACAGGATATACAGAGTGTGGGATGGGTGAAGAAGCTCTCCGGTGTTACGAGGAAATGCAATATCATGGTGTTTCACCCGATGCCATCACTTTATTATGCGGATTGAAAGCCTGTGGATCGACCGGAATGATACAAATCGGATACAAGCTACACCTGGAGATGGTCAAAGAAGGCCTTGAAATCGACCACTTCCTTGGTAATGCATTGGTAGATATGTATGCAAAATGTTATCAAATGGTAGAAGCATATCAAGTTTTTGTCGGGCTTCCGTTCCGGGATGTAGTTTCGTGGAATTCATTGATCGCGTTATATGCTGATCAGGGTCTCCTAGAAGAAGCATTGGCCTGCTTAGAACAAATGGAAATCTCTGGCACGGTGTCACCGAATGCCATGTCCTATGTCCACACGGTAAGGGCATGTATTCGAGGAGTCTTGCCCCTATGCAAAGGCATGGAATTCCATTGTAGAATTACATTACATGGCTATGAAAGCGACACTTTTGTAAGCAACGCTTTGATGGATATGTATGCAAAATATGGCTTGTTGGAGGATTGCCAATATGTATTTTACAATATTCTGGATAGGGATGTGGTCTCTTGGAATGCGCTTATCACAGCCTATGCAGTGCTTGGTCTATGTGAGGATATGGTGAAGTGCTTTTTAGAAATGAAACTAGAAGGTTGGGCATTAGATGCTATAACCAGTGTTAACATGATCAAAGGTTTCAGCGTCAAGGGCACTCTGACTGGCGATGCTCTAGAAATGCATGCCGAGATTGTTAAAATCGGGATAGAAGAAGACGTAATCGTTGCAAACACACTTGTTGATATGTATGCTACGTGTGGTGCAATCATCGAGGCATGGAATGTGCTCACAAAGCTCAAGACTCAGAGCACTATAACTTGGAATGCGTTATTATCAGGTTATGTTGAATGTGGAATGATGGAGGAAACTCTAGAGTGCTATTCTCATATGAGACATTCAAAGGAGCTTATCCCGGATGCCATCACATTTCTATGTGTTTTGGTTGCATGTGGGGGACTGGGATCCATAGCCAATGGATCAGAGGTCCATGCAGAGATAGTCAAAAAAGGGTTTGATGAGGATAACTTCATCAGCAATGGCCTCATTGATATGTATGGCAAATGCGGTCAGATGGCCGAAGCTCAAGCAGTGTTCGATGCAATGGCTGATAAAGATATTGTCTCATGGAACTCGCTCATAACTGGGTATGCCAGCGGAGGAGAGTGTGAGATTGTGCTCAATCTTGCGGTAGAGTTGATGAAGGACAACAGGGTAAAACTCGATGAAGTAACATTTCTTAGCCTGCTGCTGGTGTGTAGCCATGGGGGTCTTTTGGATCAATGCCAACACTTGTTTACTGCGATGAATCGAGTGTATGGTATCAGCGTCTCCAAGAGACATCATAATTGTATGCTTGATCTGCTTGGAAGGGCAGGACGGATCGGCGAAGCTATGGCAGCATTAGAACTCTCGCCTTGTGAACCTGACCATGTTGCATGGAATACCATCTTGGGTGCTTCTCAAAAGTGGCTATCATGCTTAGAATTTGGGCACCATGCTTTCGATCAGTTTACTGCGCAAGAGTTTACACATCCTGCTGCGCTTGTAATGCTTTCAAATCTATGCATGGAAAGTAACCTTTAGGATATCATGGATTGAGTCATATGCCCAATGGTACGGTTGATTTTGTCCATCAAGACCTGGGCATGATCTATACGTACGGTGGAAGAACGAAATGGCAAGTCAAGGATTTGAACAAGAAATGTTCTCAAGGATTCTTTGGCAAAATGGCAAATCCATTGGAAAACAGTTAAGCTTGTCAGGCCAATTTGCGTACAAGGAAGATTCACATGAGAGATTCATGTAGATAAAGGTGCTTCAATTGCTTCACATCATCACAAATATTTTTGGAAACCATGAGGCAAAATGGTGTAGAAAAGCTCTTATTATGTGCGAATGACCGGTTTCATGATGCTCCAGTAGCATCTGCGTTCAATCTGTCGCAAGCGCAATGATGGAATTGTAGCATGCATTGGCATCTAGGGCTTTCAGCCAAGGAAGAAAGCTATGAAAGAGTTTGTCAGATCTCTTTGCACAAATCCGAACATGGCATGCTGCTTACCATCAGGAATCGACCAAAATCGGGGTTTTGGTTTTGGGGAATCTCATGTACCCAAATTGCATTAAAGTGTTTTTGCAACTGAAACCGAATGCGAATCCGAATGCAACTTTTGAAGCTGTTGAAACCATGATTCAGATCCATTTTCAGCTGCTATTTATTCAACCGTGAACAATCAGACGGGGGCTTCCGGTTCGACTTCGGATGAAGCAGGACCATTACATATTTCTAACCGAACTTCACGATGATCGAGGTAACAAAGTGCAGAGAAATCAGTTCTTTATCAGCATGGGGCTCATGGGAAACACTTGTGGTTTCATCGATCACAATAACCGTAATTAATCTCTGATATGATGGCGCTTTGATATTGTAACAGGTAGTTGCCTTGCGCCTCATGCCGAGAACATCATCAGAGCGATTAGAATTGAGTTGCTGCTACTGTTGTCGATGCATACAATGGATGGATGGAATTGGATGATCGACTCCATCGGTGCCTGATTTCATGCGACTCCATGCCTCCGACTGTTTCAATTACCACATTTGGTGCAAGTTATAGCTGTTATAAATGTCCACTTTTGGTAGAAAAAACAACCATGTTTGGAGGATCGATTCGATAGCGATGTCGGATCGGTGGCAGCTGGCATCAGAGAAAAGAAAAGATATGCTATGTATGGGATCAAATGACTCTGCATGAACTATTTCAATCACCACTTTTGGTGGAAGTTAAATAGCTGTTATCAAAGTCCACCTTTGGTAAAAAAAACAACCATGCTTGAAGGATCGATTCGAGGGCGATGTCTCAGATTTGTGGCAGCTAACATAAGAGAAAAACTTTGCTATGTATGGCATCAAATGGCTTTGCATGATGCTGATGCTGAAGAAGATGATGATGATGATGATGGTACCCCATTATGTAAAAAACAGCATGGCAAATAACATCATCATGGAGCTGGGCTATCACTTGGCTTTTGCAGACATGTGTCCCAACTGACATCGCCACGTGAACATGAGCCGCTTTCATTGTTTCCCTTAAGCTTTACGTCAGTGGCCATGATCGGATATCTGACCACAACGATGCCATAGACACCGGAGAGTCACTGTCTGTATCGAAGATATGCAACGATCTGATCGATCTCATGATGCCGATTCCGAAGCAGAAAAAAGGAAGTAAAAGCTCTCGACTGCATCTACACTGCGAAGCTTCGGGCTTTCTGGGGGAGGTGCGAAATCCTTCCGGCATGGAATTGCGTTCCGAATCGATCGTGCGTGGCATTCGATCAGCAGGAAAGATCTCTAAGATATGGATCCTTGGGACACTGAAATCCTATGTCAAGCTACTCGAAAAAAGCTCAAGTTTAGGGTTTTTGATCGATTGCGTACTTCGAATCGCGAAATCAGATGACCTCAGAAACAAGATCATGGCACAGAGAGGGTAGATCTGAGCTCGTTGCTGCTCATTCACTCCGTGGTATTGATCGATGCTCCTTTATGTAAGCAAGCTTTTCTAAGGTTGGGAAGAGGATCGCGTCGATAGGTAGAATCAAGCAAGGAACAAGAATGGATCGATTTGCTTGCGTAGAGAAGCATGCCGAGGATGATCGAGCCCATCGTTTCACGAAATTACCCAAACACCCTTGCGCTGCTTCGATCGATCGATCGATCGACACAAGATTTGGGACAGAAACACTAAAAGATGCCTCATATATATGCAGATCTTTCTGCATCATGATCACATGCATGCATGCATTTTTGCATACAGGTGGGTGGATACAGAAATATATCTGATGCATAGATTTGTGTGTGTGCACAGATTTTGTGTCTTTGGGGTTCTCCTTGTAATCTTCCTCTTGTTGTTATCTGCTTGTCTTGTCACCAAAGGGATCTTGCCCTTACAGATTGTGTCCAAAAACCAGGACCAGGAAAAGATTGCAGCCTTTCTTCATCAGGATTCCAATGATGGGTTTTGTAGATCCTGTGGAGCAGGATTTGGGATGCTGCAGCTTCTTGGTGGCATAGGGGGGGGGAAAAAAAAGGAAAGAAACACAAAGAGCATCATCAGTGGGCATCTTCTGAGGAGATTTGTTCCTCTGAGATATTACACACAATCCATGCTACTGCTAGACAGATGGGCACCAGATAAATAGATGGCAGGTAGGGTATGGTATCAGTGTGTGCAGCTGTCTGTGATCATGCATGTATGTGATGGGTGGATGACAGTGTATGATGGTGATAGTGATGGTGATGATGATGGTGATGATGCTTGCCACAACAATCTGCATAGGCAGGGTAGGAAGGGATATATGCAGACAGTCATGCAATCCATGGATTTGTTGCAGTTGTTGTTGATGAAGATGGTGGTGGTGATGGTGATGATGGTGATGATGGTGAGGGTAATTGATACAGTCCACCACCACCACCACCACCACCATCATCATCAACAAACAACACCAACAATCCATGGATTGCATGACAGTGTATGATGATGATGATGATGCTTGCCACAACAATCTGCATAGGTAGGGTAGGAAGGGATGCATACAGAGAATCATGCAATCCATGGATTTGCTGTAGCTGTTGTTGTTGTTGATGATGATGGTGGTGGTGGTGGTAGTGGTGATGGGGATGGTGATGGTGATGGTGGTGATTCAGTGGTGATGTCAAGGATATATGGCACAGTTCTCAACATTGCTTCTCTGTTCTTCTCCTCCATCACCACTCTCATGCTTGTTCTGTGTGCCATCTCTGCTTTCCTTTTTTCCCCCCATCATACACACCTACCTTCTCCTCCTCCTCCTCCTCCTCCTCCTCCTTCTTCCTCTTCTTCTTCCACAATGTATTGCAGATCTATGCATATGTCAATCCATCTCTCTTGTCTATCTATATATATGGGTGTGTGATCTCCTATGCCATGCCCCAAATTGCAGGTATCATTTCACAGACTGCAGGCATTGCTCCTCTGTCTAGCTGGGAAAGAAGACCCAGAGAGGAACATAGAGAAAGAAAGAGAGCAGCAGCAGCAGGAAGAGGAGCAGAATGTCGGCATGGAGAGATGGAGACCCTCGTGTCACCCGCATTTCCTCGGCCATCCGCATCGTCCCTGACTTCCCCAAGCCAGGTTCGGAATTCATGGGGGAAACCCTAATCTTCTCTCTCTTTCTCCCATGCATATATGTATACCATGATTTGTTTTTCTGTTTTTGTTTTCCATGTACTGATTCTTGGGGCAGAAAGAATTGAGAAAACCCCTAATCTGCTCAGTGTGCAAGACCTCTCATTTGCATTGCCATGTGATTCTTCCATTTGCTGATTCTTGGGCAGAAAGAATCGAGGAAAACCCTAATCTGTTCACTGTGCAAGACCCCTCATTTGCATTGCCATGTGATTCTTCCATGTGCTGATTCTTGGGCAGAAAGAATGGAGGAAAACCCTAATTTGCTCAGTGTGCAAGACCCCTCATTTGCATTGCCATGTGATTCTTCCATGTGCTGATTCTTGGGGGAAAAGAATTTAGAAAAACCCTAATCTGGTCAGTGTGCAAGACCCCTCATTTGCATTGCCATGAAGATTTTCCATGTGCTGATTCTTGGGAAAAAGAATTTAGAAAAACCCTAATCTGCTCAGTGTGCAAGACCCCTCATTTGCATTGCCATGAAGATTTTGCATGTACATATGTATGCCATGAAGATTTTCCATGTGCTGATTCTTGGGCAAACGAATGGGAAAGGCTAATCTACACACTGTGCAAGACCCCTCGTTTGCATGTACATCTGCATGCAATGAAGATTTTCCATGTGCTGGCTCTTGGGCAAAAGAACGGGAAACCTTAATCTACACACTGTGCAATGCCTTCTAGGTATGCATGAAACTTTCCATGGGCGCTGATTCTTGGGTAAGAAAATGGTGAATCGATGTGCAAGACCTCTCGTAGGCATATATAGTATGCATGAAATGTTTCCATTTGCTGATTCGTGGGCAGAAGGAAAATGGTAAACCCTAATTGGATCAAATGCGCAAGACCTGTCTCATATGCACATTTATGCACACATGAAAATTTTCAGTGGGCGCTGATTCTTGGGCAAAAAGAAAATGGGAAATCCTGATTGAATCAAATGTGGAAGACCTGTCTGTATATGCATGTATTTACGCATCTTCATTCTTGGTCCAAATGCCTCCTGGCAGCTCCTCTCCTTGATGCCCCACTCTTGTGGAATGATGGCGTGCTATAATACTATACTCCTCTTTGAGGACTGTGTATATATCTTCTGATTCTGCTTCAGATGCGCGTGGATATGGTGTGGATGTGGATATGGTGCCTCTGTTGTTAAATGCTGTATTTGAGGAAGGTGGATGTGTGTGTGTGTGTGTGTTATAACGTCGATTTGGTGTCGGTTTGTATTGTGCAACAGGAATCATGTTCCGAGACATCACCACATTGCTGCTTGATCACCGAGCATTTCAAGATTGCATTGACATGTTTGTAGAACGGTTCAAGGGAAGAGGCATCACAGTGGTGGCAGGTGACAAGACCACCATCACCATCACCATCACAGTGGTGGCAGCCTCATGGCTCGGTTTAATGAACACATTAGACTTAATGATGGTGGTGTTTTATGTCTGCAGGGATCGAAGCACGGGGCTTTATATTCGGAGCACCCATTGCGCTGGCAATTGGGGCAAAGTTCGTGCCCATGCGCAAACCAAAGAAATTACCTGGTAATGCAAAGCAGATGAAGAAGAAGAAGAAGAAGAAGAAGATGATGATGATGATGATGAAGGAAGAAGCTCCCTTTCTGATCAATGCATTGTCATGGGTTAATGGGCTATGGAACTAATCTTGTGTGCAATGGGTCGAAAGTCATCATGGCAGTGATTTGTTGAACTGTTTGTGATGATCTGAAAAGCACCCAGAAGGCATCCTAAGCAGCAAATGCTTGGTTTGAGCTGTATCTAAACCATTCCATATAGTTTCTGTTCCATTGTCTCATGGTGAGGTGAACTATAACCTATACATCACATAAACCTGTCATGCAGATCAATTGTTGGTTGATGTAGAATGAAAACCAGTAAGGTTCAATAATGCCTATACCATGATCTGAAAAGCTCATCCTAAGAAGCACATGCTTGGTTCAGCTGCATTTAGGCAATTCCATACGGTTTCCCTTCCCATGTTGTCATCATGGGATCAACTGCGGTTTTGTGCATCTACACATTGCATAAACTGTCGTGCCAAAATCAGTTCTTTTTTTGTTGCAGACTGAAAACTGGTAAGCTAATAATGGTTTGATAAAGCATATGCCCAGACACACTCATAGGGGCTCTTTCTGAGCAGGTGAGGTGATATCGGAGAAGTATGCTCTAGAGTATGGCACTGACTGCATTGAGATGCACGTGGGAGCCGTTGGGCCTGATGATCGAGCCCTAGTGGTAGACGATCTTATTGCCACCGGTGGCACTCTCTGTGCTGCGATCCGATTATTAGGTAACGCAGCTAACCTTCTTCCTTTCCTTTCCTTTCTTTCTTTCTTCCTCTTCCTTGGTGCTTGATGGATTCATCGGCGGAGAAATCACCGGTAACAAGCTCTTCTTAACCCTTAAAAAGAGACTCTAAAATGGATTGTTTGTTGTTTTTTGGATGGTGGATGGTGTTCCTAGAACGGGCTGGCGCTCGAGTTGTGGAATGTGCTTGTATTGTTGAAGCCTCTCAACTCAAGGTATATATGTGATCTTCATTCTTGTACAAATCAGCCTCTAACCAAGTGCTGGTGCAAAACAACATAAATCCAAAACCGGTCTAAAATGCTGTTTCCCCATTTGCTGTTTTCTTCTTCTTTTGGTTTTCTTTTGCTCTTTTTTGACATTGTCGAGGCACACAGGGGCGAGAAAACCTGGGGGGGAAGCCGCTCTACATTTTGGTCGAAACGCAGTAAACAGCTTTGGCCATGGCCTTCCCTCTGCAGAAGATGGTGCAGATCGATCGATGGTTCAGCATTCGTGCATTTCTCTGTCCCCATGGTGCATCGGTGGGTCCGCATGAGAATTCCTCCATGTCTTTCTGCTGTATGTGTCTGGAATCAGAATCTTTATCTGCGCAATGCGAAAATCTTCCCCAGTGATGTAGTACCTGTGTTTCTCTGCATGTTCTCTCTCGGAATGAAGCAATCCGGCATTTGCGGAAAGAATTTGTACCGCCCAGAAAAAGGATCCACTGATGCTTACTTTTCAAAAGAAATTCATCATCTAAGTTCCTACCGGGTTTCGATTCTAAATGCTGCAATTACTGACAGATCCAGTATGCTATGCATGATCCTCGAGTCGTCGTGAATGATATATACATGCAAACCCACTGCAGCAAATGCAGGGCAATGAATGCATTATATATGAATCGAAATCTGAATTTTGCGAATGGGTCAGCAAACTTACTTCCTACCGGGTTTCGATTCTAAATGCTGCAATTACATGTGCTGTGCAAGCGCATGTCATTATGTTTGAGAATTTGGAACTGTGTCCATGCGCTTGCACAGCACATGCATGGGGAATGTAGAAAGAAGAAATGGAAGAATCTAAGTCAGAAATCAGTTCAGATGAGCAAGGATCTGGTTACATTGCATAGTATGTGGAATGTAGCAAGAAGAAATGGAAGAATCTGAGTCGGAATCAGATAAGCAATGGGAGCAGCATACAGAGAACCATGCACTCTCTTCTACTCTGAGTTTGTCTGGAATACTGATGACATGCTTGTCATCTAGCAGTCGGCAGATCAGGTACTTCAAATTTGGCTAGCTTTCCCATCACATGAAGAAGAAGAAGAAGAAGAAGAAGAAGAAGAAGAAGGACTTCTGCTGCTGCTGCTGTTGTTTATTGATGAGCCTGTACTTTACCCACCAAGTGTTAACTGTATGTATGTATCTTCTCAACCACCAACCGCCGACAATGTGTATGCATCTGATGCTTACCAATCAACAGCTCCGAAATCGACAGAAAAATAATCGCATACCACCATCGACGAGTGTTCCCAAGCAGATGCAGAGCAGCAGATGGGCTTGCTGTATGTAGATTGTTGTTGGGCGGAAAGAACTTTGTTTTGTGGACCGTATTTTGATGGGCAATGGGTTTTGTACATTTATTTCAATGGTAGAAGAAGAAGAAGAAGATGATGATCATCGTGATCATGAAGAGGAGGAGATTCATAGCTGTATTTGTACTGTATTGGGCCGGTATACTGTTGTATATAATGGGTTTCTCCCCCTGCACTGATATGTGAGAAGTGGCAGTGTATTTGGATCGTATTTTGTACCGTATTTCTGGCTTCTGGCCCGTTTTCCCAAAATCGCGTTGAGAAATCCAAGTTACAAAAACGTTGTGGATAAGATCTACCACCAAGTACATGCTTTCTGCAAAATAGAAAACCAGATGAAATGGACATCTGCACGTGTATAGGTTAGGTATCTTTTCTTGCACAAGAAGAAAACCCTAGTTTGCTTTTCCAATTGCTTGAACCCTAATTCTAGACTTTTCTCTGCAGCCTAACCCTAGTGTGCTTCCTGTGCCCGGAGCAAAACCCTGCTTCCCTGCTTCTTTGACAAACCCTGATGATGCTTCTTCTCTGGAGCAGCAGCTGTGACCCCACTTCATGTTGAATGAAATACCCAAAACCCTAAGACTCAACCCTGCGAAGAGATTCCATCTCGTAGAGCTCCTGTCCCCGCATTCAATCGAGCAAACCATCGGAAGCAGAAGAAATCCTAAATTTTCTTCCCACCCGCAAAACCCCTAATCAGAGACCAAAACCCTAATTTTTCAAACTGGAACATTGCCTAATCCATGTAGTCAAACCGTTGGGACCGGTAATAGATCTTCACACCCAAAAACCCTATTTTTCTTGTCCCCGAGCAAAGTTTTCTTTCTGGTGTATCCAAGTAGTTAAAAGAAGATTCCAATCCGTAGACAAAGAGATACGGATGGAATATGGATCCTCTGCAGCATCAATTCAATCATCAGCATTGTCTTCTTCTTCTTCTTCACCATCATCATCATTGTCGTCATCAGTTCACAAATCTCTCTTGATCCATCTAGTTGCCAATTTCCTTACAGTATCAAAGATTCGTGTTCATATTGCAGAGCTTTGTCTGTGGAAGAGTATTCAGGTTCACACTACAGAGATTTTTCTAGAGCTTAGGCAATCTTTCCAGCATCGGTTGAATACAAACCGGGCCCCTTATTGGGTTTTTTATGAGGATTTTTATCGGCTCTGACGTGCAGTATACTATGTTAGGGCTTGGATTGAACAGAAGGAGATCTTTCAAAGAGTCTCTCAAGCAGCTTGAAGCTGATATCCAACATGCCAATACCATGTATGTCAGGATTAGATTAGGGTCTATTTTATTGTTATCGTTTCAGAATTCGTTTTATCATTGTTTCACAAAGTTTTCATATATATGAGCTAGCATGAGGTTAAAGATGAGTGATCAAAATTTGGCTGTGAATAGTTTCACTGCTCATAGCTCGGTCGGTGAGAAAATATGAATCGTTTCGTGAATAGTCTTAAAATGGTTTCATCGTATATATGATTTAACAAATATTTATTAATATTGTGGCATAGATTGATTTGGATGAAGAAGATAATTAAGGTTATAGATGAGAGCAGAGTAGCTCATAGATGAGTGCTCAAAGTTTTCCCAATGAAGAGGGTTGGCTAATTGATTAGCTTATATATGATTGAGAATGTGGTATGTAAGTGCTCAAGGAAACAATGGATGGAAATGATTGAATAGGACATATATAGTTTCCAGGAGAGGGTGATGACTCAGTATTTGAGAAACGGTTGTAGCATTTGGGTAAATCGAGGAAAGACTTTGTTAATTCAATTCTATGATGGATAAATTCGAACTTGTTTTGGTAACCTCATCTACTGTGTACTGACTACCATATTTCAACAATTTCGATTAACATCAACATTTAATTACACTCCATATTTCAACAATTTCAATTAACATCAGCCTTTTTTTGTATAATACATGCACTTACCGACTTGTTAACATTTGATCAATATATCTTTCTCATGCATGTATCCTATTATTTGTATTTCTAATTTCAGGGCATTAGGGCTTACCAAGGAAGGTGCTTCACTACAAATGAGACTGGGTTATGGTCCATCCTTCCTGCTATGTTTTCTAAGCTGGGCAGACTGCAACTTGATTGCCTCCTTTGGCCTCCTCCATGTTCTGATATACAAGGTGAGGAAACTCTGACGGTTGTTTGTGATAATAAGAATAGTTGAAGACTTTATTTCTTGCAAAGAAAGGCAATCGAAGATGGTGTTCAATATAGTGAATCTAATGAACTAAGAGAAATCATGAGGATGCAAGTGTGTTGTTTTTTTTTATCTAAACAAACTTGGTGGATAAATTCCAGGTATTGAAAGATGGAACGACAACAATGTCTACTCATGAAAGGAAGGCGAGTCTTCGCGAGTTTTATGGTTCGTATAAGAGTTACAAAAAAAAATGGACGCTTTTTTTTTATCCAATGTGGCTTGAAGTGCAGAGCAATTTGTGAAGTTTAAATATGCCACTTATTTGTAAAAATCTCAGAGATGCGATTTCATCTGGTTGTGCCAACAAAATATTGAAACTCTTCGTTTGGTTTTGGAAGGATATATCTTACCTTCATTGCAAGTCCTGGATGGGGGAGTGACAGAGAAGGAGGCCTTGAATCAGAAGGCCAGATGTAAAGACAAGTATAAGAGAAACTATGGAGATGAGGGAGCCAGACACCACCATCGAGTGCAAACCGATGATGTTGAACGTGAACGGGAGTGTGGTATCTGTCTTGAGATACTGAATAAGGTCGTGCTTCCTGGTTGTAGTCACTCGATGTGCATCAAGTGCTATCGAGATTGGTAAGGCTGACCCTATGCTTCTTGATATCTTCTCTAGTTTTCACCATTACTTTGTTTTACTCCAGCTTTGTTATTTCTTACCACATTTGTTCTTTTCCATATCTCTTGATTGTTTGTAAAAAATGGGCTTGTGTGGGTATTGTATTTCATATCTTATGAAGTTCTTTCCATCATTTTCTGATCTTACCTCTTATATAAAACTTGGCATAGATGTCATAGCCCCATTTCATAGCTTTTTTTGTACTCTCGTTCTAAAAGTACCTTCTTTGCCAATATACTGTTAAAACATGATTCTGCACTCATCCAGCTCAGTATCCTTAGTATCTTCTAATTCCAGTAGCTGTGTCCATATTTGCTCAAAGGTCTAGATGGTAATTTTTTCCATCCATTCCATTTTATTCATCTTGAAAACGCGCAATGGACAACTACCCCAAGTATTTGCCCCATCCTTATTTCATAACATTTCTCAGCGGTATAATCGATTATATTTTATGGTTTCTCGTGTAGGAGATCGCGATCTGCATCATGCCCTTTCTGCCGGAAAAGCTTAAAGCGTGTAAACTCGAAGGACCTATGGGTAATGATGGAACATGATGATGCTAAGGGAGCGGAGAACTTTACAAGAGACAATCATCGGAGGCTTTTTATGTACGTGGAGAAATTGCCGTTGCTCGTATCTGACAATCCATATGATTCCAAAACAAAAGGTTATTTTCCAATTCTTAGTGGGTAGAAAGATCGACCATGTGATATATATATATCTATATCTATATATATATAGATAGATAGATAGATATACAGATAGATAGATATACAGAGAGAAAGAGAGAGAGAGAGTTGATTATTAGGGTAAGAAGCATAGGTGATGTACAATACATTTTGGCATGCCATCCATTTTAACGTAATGAATAGTATTATCATGTAGTGTTTTGGGTTGAACCATGTACATTTGACAAATATGTAGTAGATGACACTGTGAATAAAGCAAGTGCTGCTTGTTCTCAGCTTTCAGATAGTTCCCTTGGTAAATTAAGACTATTTTGTGCACTATCAAATGAGGGTTACTGTAGAATTCTCTAAATTGTTGATACTATCATGATTTCTTTGTAAAAGATTGGAGTCAAAAGTTTGTTTGCGAGCTTTGACAGCTATTGATTTCATGGATGAGACCAGTTCCACCAATCTATCTGATCTTACCCTCGTGGGAGGTGAAGAAGCATGGATTATCCCATCCCTTGATTAACTATTGAGGTGATCTTACTCGTGTGGCACTTTGTTGTGCGGTAATGTTACAAAGCCGCAGTCTATTTATTTCTGCTGCGTTCCAGATGAAAGTATGGTATTTTTGCTTTGATTCAATGACTCGTGATACAGATTTCCCATTTATTGTGTCAGCATTCTACCTCTCTAAAGGATTAACATATTCCTGAAATAAAGAAGGGCTCCTCATTTTTCACTATGGAATTGTGATCCAAATACATGCAACAGGTTTCCAAAGTTCACTGCAAGATATCACAAATATGAGTGTCAAATGACATACCAGTCATGCCACTTTCTTTCTCCTTTCATCCAAGATCTGAGGGGAAATCTTAATAAATCTTTACATTCTTCCATTGTGTATTTGCGTACATTGAAACAAATGGAGCTCACCACTGGGCTCACATTTCAATTTTGATATACCCTAGAACCAAATTTTGGTTCAGAAATCTCTTGGCTACCTTTTCAAATCTTTGCTTGAACATGAGGGGTACTATTTGCGAAAGCTTGAACATGGGCTTTGCCCCCAAAACATTATCTTTTCTGTTCATGGTGATTGAACAAACAGTGATGTAACAATTTGTTTCCCTTTTTTTTTTACATTAGATAAGAGTACAGCCAGCTGTCTACACTGGAGAAGAGAATAAACAGAAAAAACATGAGTCCTCCAGAAACACACAGGGAACTCCCAAGGCAAGCACATGAAATATTATCACATTCTCTTTGTTCGCAACATCCATGGAACATTCCTCGATATGTTAAACATCTACCTTCCATGTGTATTTCTTGCTGGGCATGACCTTTTTTCCACTACATTCATTTTAGTCGATAGCTTTTCTCTTCCCATTCGAAGAAAACCGGTAAGTGGTAAAGTTTGTACCCCTATTTTCTGGTTTTCTCAGAGTTTAAGCCAGCAGCATTCAAAAGCACAACCAACATCATCAACCTCTTTCAAGTCAAGAACTTCATACTTGTTATATTGCAGAAATTGGTAGCCCTTTTCAGGACATCAGAGTAGAATTCATCTCATTACCAAAAGGTTCACTCTGTGAATGCTTATGCTTTCCTACACCAGAGACTCTTATATGAGTACTTTCTAGTTGCTCATGAAGATCGAATATCTTATTTATTAGATTGTCTTTCTCCATTCTGGCTCTATCGAAATCCTGCTTTAGAAGCTTCTCCTCTTTCTCCAATTCAATTATCACATTCTGCGCTAAATCCAACTCTTCCTTACTCGTATTAGAAACTTGTCTTTGTTTTGCGATGTCAAGCTCAAGGGCCTTCACATTTTTAGCGATTTCAAAAGCTTCACGTCTCAGTTCATCATGAGAGGTTTTGTATCTCACCAATTTCTCTCTTAAAGAAGAGACTTCATTATTGGATCTATCTAAAACTTCATTAAGCTTCCAAATATCATCTTTTAACGAGATGGAGGCCTGTTCTTCCTGATGCAGAGCATGCTTGAGGGTCCTCAAATTCTCCTCGAGTTTTGATCCAACTGCTAAGGCCTGTTTCTCTACCCTAGCATTCTCTTGATTGAGCTCTTCCAATTCACGTGATAATGAAGAAGCTTTATCCTTGGCTATCCCAACATCTTGCATGTTATTTATCTCTATTTCTCCTTCACGAATTACATGGTTCAAGGAGTCTATCTCCTTCTGCAAGTTGACAATGGTTGCCTTTTTCTCATCCAAAGTTGACAATGCACCAACAAGCTTTTCAGCCAAGAGCTTTCTTTCTTCCTCTTTAAAGACGGTAGCTGCTTGAACTTTGCTTGAAAGTGCTAACGACTCATGCCTTAAAGCATCCGATCTTATGGTCACTGACACTATCTCTTTTTCAAGCTCGGCAGCTCTTGCAAGAGCATTTGACAACAGTAGCTTCACATCTTCTAAAGACCGTTCATTCTTTATCATCTCTCTGTTTTTTAAATTCAAGGCCTTCTCCATACCTTCTATCGTGTTCTGCAGATCCACAGAAGATACCGTTTTCTTGTTGAGATTGAGCAAAAATCTAGCAATGTCTCGTTCCTTTCCATGAAGGGTTATCGTTGCTTCGTTGACTTCATTCTCCTTTCTTTGCATGCTGAGCATAAGTCCTTTTATCTGCTCTTCCATATCTGCACCCTTTGTCTTCTCCTTGAGAAAAGTTTCTTCTAGACCAGCCATATGCCTTTCAACTTCGTCAATACGACCTTCCAACAATTGAATTTGGTCACGGGAATTGTGTATCAGGCTCTTATAATCTTGTATCTTTGCCTTCAATTCATCAATCAGCCTCACACAAGATTCAAGCTCATGACATAGAATACCCTTCTGTTCCCATTCCTTTTGTAACTCCAGCTCCATGGTCTCCTCTTTATCGAAGACACTTGCCGTTAATTTCTGCTTTAGTGCAAGTATTTCATTTTCTCTAGCTCCGAGGGTTGATCTTAACTGAGAAATGGGAGAAACAGGTGATTCTGTTCATGCCATTTTTCGAGCATCTTCACAAATAAATCATTATCCTAGAACTGAATCTATTATGAAAGAAAAGGGCGTCTCTTTTTGTGGGGAAATAGAAATACTCACATCATGCAATGTTTCATCAGCAGATGTCTTCAGCTGACGTTCATACCACAGTAAACTGCCCAATACAGCAGATGCCATGTATCCAAACGTATTAAGATACAATGGCAATCTTTCAGTCTCTTCCTATTAAGAAGTAATTGATAAAAGACAATCAACGCAGGATTCTTCTTCCAAATCTTAGCCTTTAGTTAAAAAGTTATGTAATTTACTTGGTTACCATCATAGCCCCTCCATTTAATAGAGTTTCAGCTTCAGCGATGTTGATTAATGGTGAAATTGGCTGTACATCTCCAAGCTGAAACGAATATTTAAACTAATCTAGAAGTACTCATTCATATTCTGCTGGAGCATAAATGTTGCAGAGAAATATCACCTGGTCTATGCTTGAATGCGGACTCGTTTTCCGATTCACCATACCGGTTCCTTCGCCTGCAAATCTTGCATTTTCATGTCCTTGACCTGAAATCCTTCCATACGCAGCATCAGCTCAATCAGACTCAGGGTATAATGGATTAATAGTGTTTTTATTCATCAAAACCTTCCAACATGTGGGCACATAAACAATCTATCAAAACACTCGTGTCAAATGTGTATAAGCATGTATGCACATGCGTACCTAGGCATCATAAATGCACAGAGATGCATAGATGTATGTATATATCGGTATACTTACTTATGATGCGTACAAATGTGAGTACATATGCCAGTGTGTGTATGCTATCGATGTCGGTGGCTATGTACATAGTTATTGTGGCAAGGAAAGCTCCGAAAGCACAATTCCCCCAACCTAGCTGCACAAACAGACGTACAAGCAGACAGCTAGTAGTACATGTAGGCACCTGTGTGCACATATGTATACAGATACCAGTAGGTACATAGACCGGATTATCAACAGATGTATGGAGGTTCATGCGTCTGGTTTCTTTCTTTCTGCTCTATGTATGCATGCATGTACGCTTGTCCCAGTGTATGGCTGCGTGTCTGTATGCGAAAAACAGTGTTTTCCTAAAGATCGACAGCTAGAATCATTCAACGACGACAGGAATCGGAGAGGGAAGCGGATGCTTACTTACCGGGAGGGGCGGCTCCAGCGGCGTGGAGCAGGGAGGGGCTGGAAAGGATGCCGAGGAGAGAGAAGAGGGAACGCCTCCCTGTCTTCTTCTTCTTCTTCCGCTGCTGCTGCTGCTGCTGCTGGGATCCATGGCAACAGGCGACGGCGGAAACTCGGATGCTGCGGCGGCTGCGGTGCCCCAGGACACAGGCATTCAATCCCAAGCTCGTGGAGATGGAAGAAGAAGAAGAAGAAGAAGAAGAAGAAGACATGGAAGAAGAAAACATGGATGAAAGGAAGAAGAAGATGGACATGGTACTTTGGGCATTGGAGTATATTCGGAGCTTGCGGAATGGTTTCTTATTTCATGACCTTTTAGGAGTATCTCGAATATATATATATATGTAGGATAAGAGGAAAGTTTGATTTCGCAGTTTTCGCAATTATGTTGTATGGGAACTTTGTCCCCGGATATTGTAAGCGTATCGATGCGCGCGGTGATTTGGTTTCTTCACCATCGAATTCGATTTTGTTCTGCTGGTGATGCGTGCTGCAGAATCGTAGCAAAAAAAAAAAACAAGACAAATCTCGTATGGAACAGGCTCGTGAAGCAAGTATAATCGGAGCCAAATGTGCGGGGCGATTAAGAGAGAAGTTGATTTCGCAGTTTTCGGAATAATGTTGTATGGGAACTTTGTCCCCGGATGTTGTAAGTGTATCGATGCGCGCGGTGATTTGATTTCTTCGCCATCGAATTCGATTTTGTTCTGCTGGTGATGCGTGCTGCAGAATCGTAGCAAAAAAAAAAAACAAGACAAATCTCG